>JAOTOM010005061.1:0-55000 GCA_034440615.1 Ashinkailepas kermadecensis
TAATTAGCTTTCATACTTCGAATATGTTTTTATATATTTCTTTCGTCACCCTCGGGGACGTACGAACTATTTAAAGTGTTCGTGAAGGGGGGGGTAACCCACAAGGGATTGGGAAGCTGCGGTCTGAAATTTACCACGTACATTTTTCGTGTCGGGTAACATCTATACATTTTTGGTGTCAGGCCTTTCCAAATTGGGGGGCTTGAATGCCACCCCCTCCCTGCTTGTTACGACCTTGGTCATTCGTAGATGACATACTTACCTAAATGTGAAAGTGTCTGTGTTAATCGATCTACCCATATCTATGACAGATAATACCCAGATAATAACAGATCTACCCAGTCAATTAATCGAGATAATAATACTGACTACCCGAATACTATAATACAAATTTATGTGCACCAATTTCGCCAGACTGCAAATATTTGTACCTAGCGAAGAGCATCACCCTTGCACATTATTTCAAGGCTTGCCAAAGTATTTCCAGTTTGTTCCAATATGTGCAGCAAAACCAGCGGCGTGGGATCTGTTTCAAAGTTGGGGGCCAAACAACTATTTTTGGCAGAATATTTCCAATCAACGCCATAGGGTCAATGTTAAAAATCACTCAAGTTGGTTGGGGGAGGCTCTGCCCTTCCTGTTCTCCTACCACCCCCGGTTCATGCGTCCTTGGCAAACACCATCAGATAATACCTTGCCACAACCCTAATCAGTTTGTATCAATTTCCACCAACAATTTTCTCATTCCGATATCATTTTCAGGGTCAAGTAACATGGCACGAACCAGAACCAGGACCTCGGACCGAGGCTCCTATGGCCAAGAGAGTCTCAAGCAAGCACTTCAAGCCATACGTAGTGGATCTTCCCTGCATAAGGTCTCCAAAATGTACAAGATATCCAGAAAAATACTGCGTCGCCACCGAGACAAGAAGGTGCTGGTCCCGGGAAGTCTGGGAAGGTCTACAGACATTCCAAAGGAAATGGAGGAACAACTCGTACAAAAGATCAAAGAAATGGAGAAACTTCTTTTTGGGCTCACAGCACTGGACGTACGGCGTCTAGCCTACGAGTTCGCAGAGAAGATGGACATGAAAGTGCGGTTCGACAAAGAGCACAGGATGGCTGGGAAAGACTGGCTTTACGGATTTTTGCGTCGCCACCCAAGCCTGTCAATCAGGAGCCCAGAAGCCACAAGCCTATCCAGAGCCGTCGGATTCAACCGACCTCAGGTCAAGAAGTTCTTCGACGCATACAAACCAGTTCTCGACGGAGGCGACTACGGGCCCATGAAAGTATGGAATATGGATGAAACTGGGGTGACCAACGTACAAACTCCAGGGAAGATCGTTGCTTCCAAAGGCGTTAAAAGAGTCGGGAAAATCACAAGCGAAAAGCGCGGCAAGACTGTCACTGTTCTGTGCGCAGTCAACGCGGCTGGATTGTACTTACCTCCAGTCTTCGTCTTCGGCAGGATGAAGATGGTTCAAAGCCTGATGAACGGTGCGCCGCCAGGCTCGGTGGGAACGTGCACTAAGTCTGGATGGACCGATCAGGAGGTTTTCTCACATGGTTCCACCATTTCCTGGCGGTGGTGAAGCCCTCAATGCAGGACAAACACGTGATCATCCTCGATGGCCATCACAGCCATAAGTCGCTCGAGGTCGTCGACATGGCTCGGGAAAACGGCGTGACAATCATCACACTGCCGCCGCATTCTACTCATAGAATGCAGCCGCTAGATGTGGCGGTATTCAAGTCCCTCAAGAGCGCGTACAACAACGCGGTGGACACCTGGATGCGTGCCCATCCAGGTAGGCGCGTGACCGAGTACGAGCTGGCTCAGATCTTCAGCACTGCCTACTCGAGATCTGCTACCTTGGAGCGGGCGATCAATGGATTTAAAGCCTCAGGAATATGGCCCTGTGACATGGTTTTCACCGAGGATGATTTTGCACCCGCACGGATGACTGAGGAGGAGGCTCCCGATTCCCCCGCCGGTCTCGACGGGAGCGCGCCACAGCTGCCGGTCTCGACGAGAGCGTGCTGCAGTCGTCTCAGGAACCGGCGCCGGAGTCTGCGGGCTCGAGCGCCACAGCTGCCGGTCTCGATGATAACGTAGTGCAGCCGTCTCAGGAACCGGCGCCGGAGTCTGCGGGCTCGAGCGCCACAGCTGCCGGTCTCGATGAGAACGTAGTGCAGCCGTTCAGGAACCGGCGCCGGAGCCCGCGGGCTCGAGCGCCACAGCTGCCGGTCTCGAGGAGAGCGCGCAGCAGTCACCAACCAGCATTCTAGATATGTTATGCACCACTCCGCGAGCGGAAAAGAGAAAGAGATCTCGTCGGGCTGAACAAGCCACAGTAATCACGTCGTCTCCCAACAAGAAAATGCTTGAAGAAAGAAAAATGAAGAAGGGAAAAGAAAAAGTAGAGGCAGCTAAAAAAGAAGGGGACAAGACAGACAAAGCCAGGATCGCAAAAGAAAAAACAACAAGCTGGCAAATCTGCAACGCCGCAAGAACCAGATGACACCAGGTGCATTATCTGTGGCATGATATTTATCATGTCGTGTGAAGAGTAGATTCAGTGCGCAGCATGCCAAGGCTGGGCCTGTGTGCTCTGTAACGACGTACAAGCTAACGGCGATGGTGGCTACACTTGTGACCTGTGCCGCTAATACATTTGATCTGTGCTGTCAGCGTATGTTTTAAGTTGAATTGAAACTTGTGAAAGCATGCTATGCCCTATGGTGATGTTGGCACCAGCCTGGTGGAATTCTACCTTAAGAAGAATTCACGGGTGGCTGGTGATTTCGGTACCAAAGCGTTTCTTTTTCGCAAACTCAGAATAAAACATGAACGTTTGGTTGATTTTTTTCAGTGAGGGGAAGGAATGCGTCTGCCGGTTGAAGTGCCTACTGTTGGAGTGTGCATGCCGCGAGCTGAATATGAAGTTCCGTTTCGCATGATACCGCTAGGTGGCGGTGCTACTAGATGACCTAACCGGCCCATTAGGTGCTGCCGCCTGCGGCGGAAATGGGAACCGGTAAACAGTAAGGGCGTGGCGGCATTGTTCGTTTGGAGCTGGAGGAGTGAGCAGGGCGGAAGAATAAATCACGGACCGAAGATCCAGTCTCTCTGGAAAGTCGCGTGTCGCGGAATCGGGAGGAACCGACACTCGAACACCTACGAAATCATGAACGATAAAGTTTGCATTTTATGGCAATGGGGAAAGATGCCCAGGGCAGGGGCATCTTACCCATACCCATGGGGCATCTTACCCACCCCATGGGGTAAGACGCCCTTTTGCATGCCTCTGGTAAAATCTCAACAGTGAGAAAACGAGACAAGTCTCGGTGATCCAGTGCATTCCAGTGGATATAAAAATGATGGGGCTTCGTGTTGACATTCAGAGATCCAGGATTTGTGGGTTAATTTGGTCACAATGCCAATTTCCCTAAACCCTGGGCATCTTACCCCACTCTCCCCTATATATATATAATGTGAGGTGAAAACAAAGTTATAGCAAAAATAATTCGTTCGACAGACAGTTTGATGTCAACGCATCTTCATCTGTGTCTAATTAAATAATGAATTAGTATTTATTTAGATACCAACGAAGATGCTCTAGCATCGAAACATCTGTTGAATATATTATTTTTGCTATAACTTTGTTTTCACCTCACATTATTTATCATTCGTCATGCACTGTAATGGATGGTATATAGGATATATACAGATAAATGCATGTGCATGTGCATAAAGTAATTGACTCAAAAACATTAACGAGATGAATGGTTGTCGATGCATA
Source organism: Ashinkailepas kermadecensis (assembly GCA_034440615.1). Lineage (NCBI taxonomy): Eukaryota > Metazoa > Arthropoda > Thecostraca > Neolepadidae > Ashinkailepas > Ashinkailepas kermadecensis. The sequence continues at coordinate 3,807 of JAOTOM010005061.1, forward strand.
TGCAAAGCAATGAGTGCATAATACTTCAATCCACATCAGCATGATGCACAACCTGAATCATATATACCTGACACACATCACCTAACTTCAACATAGCACCCATGTCCTGCACTGCAATAGGTATCCGCACATAATAAAATTGCGTTGGTTTGTTGCCCCCAAGAAGTTGGTTTGGTAGCGGGCATGAAGGTTTCCCTTCACCATTGGCTTACACGCAATTTTACCGCCTTTCTCTATGCTATCTTGCATATTTTATGGAAATATAGGGTACTTTGACATATTCTAATTGAAAGACCTATTCTTTAGCTTCAGTAAAGGGTATCCTAAATGACCCAGTAATAATCGTCCTGCCTAACAATGTGCCATTTCCGGCAGGCTCAGCATCAAGCGCCTCCAAAATAACGGGATTGTTCCCGATATTGGTAGGCTCCCTCTACCATCCATTTTACGTGTTCAAGTTGTCACCCTCGTTCAAGAGCGGAAGAAAGGACAGTCAAGGGGGGGGGGGATAAGTGCGCCATAGCTTCTTCTCCCCAGTGGCAGGAGAGTTTTAGTCGAGTTGCAAGTTTCAGGAGGGCATTCCTAGATCACAATGGTGTTGTACATAAATGTTCAATTATACATGTATCATCGATAATCCATGCAAGATTCATCAAGGAAGAATGTATCATGCCCTGGGTCTAGCTGGCCTAGAAAAAAAAACTGTTTTCAACAACTGCTGTATGTCAATGTATGTAGGTAGGTACATGTTTGGAAAAATAGGCTGACCCTAGATTTTTGGGATCCGGAACATTATCCTCTCCAGAAAATTATTTCTTGTTTTCTCATCTGGAGGTTGAATTTTCTAAGTTATTAACTTTTGACAACGAACTGCTGTGATCAAGTAAAAGTGCTCAAAATTCACTGAAATGGGTACAAATTGAGTTACGATGCATTAGGTTTGAAGAAAAATATCCTCCATACTGGATGACTACAAAATATTCCTCTCCACATGCCGGACTACAATGCACAAATCGAATCTTGTCTATGCATGAGAATAAAATGTGTCGGAACAAATGCTCACTGGAAAGAATGGGACAAGATTATAACTCACCTGGTGAGCGGAAGACAAATATATTTGCTAGGAAACAAATTAAAGCGACCATTGTGTATGATTTGAGAAAAGTCTTCTGCAACCAAATTGATACCATATTTAAAAAACTTTGAATGACGTCATGCGGGCTTGAAGGAAATCTTCGATCTACCTTCTAGTAAAGGTACCTTGAGTTTGTTATTTGTCACACGCACGGGTTTGTTATTTGTCACACAAACCAACGCAATTTTATTAAGTGCAGATGCCTGTTGCAGTGCAGGGCCGTTTCGGTTTCATATTCTTTTTCACAATCACATCCCATTTCTGTGTTGTGTTCCTGGCACTAGGATTGACTCATGCATGATACTGATTGTGAATTCCAAGCTTAACATTAATACTTATTTGTAGTTATTGTTATCCGTTTTTGGTAAATAACTTAAGTACCAACCCCTCATTCTTTACTCACTGGCAGCTGATAAGTTGACAATTGTAATACTAAGCATGAATAATTATACTGTGTTTTTACTCCCTACTTTGTGTCATGGCATACTATTTACAAAGATACATGCTTTATATCATTTGTTCACAACTTGCATTTGAGTCACAAGACTCAAATGCTCATTGTGATTCGAACGTTTGACTTGTGATTCAACTCCTTTTTTTTAAAGAAAGATGTGATTCAACTCGCGACTAAGATATGTTTTGGGGAAAAGAATCGATTCAACTCGCGACTCATCCAAAAACGATTGATTCATGAGTCGATTCTCGATTCAACTCGAGTCGAGCACAAGTCTGGTCGTTGGTTGGTTATTGGTTTTACGACACGTCGACCGTTGAGTCATGGAGTGTCGCCAATCTCTCACGCCGATTGGTCGCGGGCGAAGAGTAGCGACAGGTGAGACTCGAACCCACAACCTTTCGATTGTGAGACGAGCATCTTACCCCTAGACCACTCGTCCCCACAAGTCTGGTCGTGAACCACCCGATAAACATCAACATAAAACCAGCCATGGAGGAGACATGACCTCGAGATTCCAGTTAGGAGAGGGACCAAGCAGCAACAATTGCCCTCTCACAGGCAAAAGTGCAACCTAGAATGAAAAAGGCATTCGTTTCGGTGCTTTCTCAGCTCCTCGCGTTGATTGCACTTCAACCTAGATTGAGTTTTTGCGAAGTAACTTTTTCAGCAAAGATCCACAGAATGTGCGACGAACTCAGAGGATTCCTCACCCCCCCCCCCAGAAGTCTCCACCCATGAACGTTACCATAGCGTTGCCTTGCCGTGGTTTAAGCAGGCCTATCGCGAAAGCCCAACGATAAAGAAAGTGCTGTCGGGCAAACGCCGAGCTGCCGCTGCACTGAGCGCCCACATTGTCGTACCGTGACGTCATCAGCGGAGCATCGTCTCGCGCTTGCCGTGGCGCTCAGCGTCGCGCGGGAATCATTCGGTGGAGGTGCGTGTCTGTGGAGGGTGGGACTGCGACCAGGCGGGACGATACTCTGCTGCTGGATCGCCGCTGGTGTCGCGGCGAGTGGGGTGGCCGTAGGCGACGTGTTGGACGTGCTGCCAGGGCCGGACGCCCAGCGAGACGAGCGGGCCGATGGCGGCCCTGCCCGTGGAGACGCGGCTGGCGACTGCCGCAGAGCCGGCGCGGCCTCGCGACTTTCGGCCCCGCGCGCGCAAGTCGCGACACGACAGCCGCAGAGGCCCTTTGGTACGTTGTGCACTATATGTGGGAGCAGCTGTTGGTGGCTGCATCATCGCTGGCCACCGCTGACAATCTGTAATTGTGATGTCCCCCAGTGGCAGCAATACAAATATGATAGGGCCAGCAACGCAGTGTACAATATGCCACTCGGTAGTCGTTCTCGACTGTTCCTGCAACGGCCAGAGCGTGCTATATTCCTGTAATGCATCGTATCCTCTGGCACAGCGATACATTATTCGCGAAATAGGGTGGAATATACGACTTAATGAACACTGAATCGACATCCTTTCCAAGGAAGTATCGACATCGTGCTTCTTGGTATCATGTTATATAATGCCAGCTTATAGCATAAGTGTTTGTATCGTTATCGTTGATATCGGTATCCCCAAATAGGTACCCTTCAAAACACGGAACACGGGAACAGTCCTATTCACGCAATTGTCTCAAAACCGGGTTTTGCAGGACTTCACAAGATTTTAATTAACATTACTTCCATAGCGATTTCGACTCCTGCTGCACTCGTTTCGACAACACACACCTAACGAGAAATCGTTATTTTAACACTGCTCTGGCATCAAGTTCATTTCCTGGACTTGCATTTCACAGCTAGAAGGGTGGCAATGTGTTCAACGTTTGGGTGCAACAGCTAACGTAATTCTATTGCGAGCCGGTTTTTGAAAGAATAATTCGGCATGGACATCAGCAGTGGCGCGGACTTTGGATAGGGAGGACATGATTGGCAAATCCTGATGTGGTACAGCAAAAGGCATGCGTGTCATTCTACAGGTTGCCGTGCCGTGTCAACGTGCCAAAAAGTGACAACTTTACACGGCACCCATCGCCTTTGACCAACGTTCCTTGCGTGAATGCGAGCAGAATTGATGTTAGTTTGGCATTTCCATGTGCAATCTGTGTAATCACTAATTATGTTTTCGTGTTATCAGTAGTTGTGAACTTCATATGCACCGTTGCATTGTAAAGTAATCTTGGTAGGTATGGCGCTTTGCACAAGTTATTGGTGCAGCCCAAGTCATTTTATGTCATTCTCCCCAGTCAACAACCAAAGGCCAATGCAACTAAATTAAGGACTTTGTTCTGGTAAAAAACCGTTGTTGAATCAGACCTTGTCTTCAGTAAAATTTGTCCCCTTTAGCTTTAAAAATGAAGTTAGACGTGTGGCCGGTCCACCATGGCAAAAATCGCAAGCCACCTACGATATGTGTATTTTCCTCGACGTAGGATAGCACCAGGCCAGCGTTCCAGTGTCGCCTCTGACGAGTCATTGACATTCCACCAATAAAGTGTGTACTTTCCCGAAATAGTTTCACACTCTCACTCAACTTCGGAATGGTTCAACTAATTTTTGTATTTCAGTCTGTGTCGCATCGGTGCCTACCTGAGAGGAATTTCAGTCTGTGTCGCATCGGTGTCCAACCGTATTTATTCACCTCATATTTAAGGGTGGCACCACCCCAGCCAATTGTGGTTTTCATCAGGGGCGTGGCCACCTTTTTGCTGGGTTGGGAAAGCCATCGAAGAGCTAGAACGATGACTTTGTGACAAATTATTTTTTGTCCTGGGCGATTCATTAAAAATGGGAACATTTATTAACGATTGATTTTCGTCGCTTGAAAGTGTCCTCCAGATGAAATTTCAACCTTCGGTAACCATCCTTTTCTCACTCTCGGCGAACTAGCCATACGTACCTCAGCTGGAAATGGGACGATTGCATGAGGTGATTCGTCAGGGACTTTCGCTCTGTGGATCGTCGCGCAGGGAACGCCACTGCAAGGCCAGCTGGTCTGAATTTATCGTTCTGATGAGAAATGGCTGGCAGAGCTGTTGAGTCGGCTGTGATCCGGATCTCATCACGGCCACAGGCGCTGCTGGCCCTGCGAGATGACCAGGTGTTGCAACGCTGACAGATGGGCTTTTGCGCCGCACTTAGGCACGGCGTGATGTCGCTGAAGTTGGCATTGAGCCCGTCTGTCGCCCCTACCCCCAAATACCTCCACCAGCGTGTAGGTATTCCATCGATGCATCTCGTAATGAGCTAAGCTGGACGCGTCCGATCCTTCCCGGCTTCTCGAATATCCAATTTGTGGATAGCTTAATTGATTGATTGATCATACGGGTGTATCAACAGCGGAGGTCGCAAGGCATGCGTCGCACGTGGCTAGTTTCTCTGCTCAAGCGTTGTAAAAGCTGGCATGATCCTGGCTCTCCGGGAGATGAGCCGTTGCCGACTGCGCTCGCTGTAGGAAACAATCGATGTGAAATAGATGCGGCGAAACGTCGATTCCGTTGATGGAGAGAAGGCTGAGGACTGTGACGCGTGTCGTGTATGTGTTGCGTCTCCTGTGTGTACCGTCCGTTATTTGTATGGTTCGTGCCGCCTGTCCTGGGTGTGCCGTCTGTCATGGGCACGCCATCCTTTCTGTGTGCGACGCCATCCCGTAGCCGACGCCCCTGAGTGTGACGCCCCCATCCCCAAATGTGGTGCCTGCACTGATATTGCTGCCTGTCGTGGCACAACTACCGGTCTGGGTATGCCTCTGGAGCTGGCTGCTCTCCAGTCGACGTCCGGCCTGCCATGAGATCAGAGTGAGTAACTTTCTCTGAGGTTCGGAGTCTGAGTACTTTCTGCCTCAGAGCCGGAGTACATTTTCGCAAAGGCAGTTTCCACGGTTATCTAGACCAGAGTGGGAAACTGGCTTTTATGGTTCGGAGTCAGACTACTTTTGGTCTCTGGGCGCTACATGACCGATGTAGTCGATGCGCCCTAAAGCCCTAATAACTACTACTACTTTTGGTCTAGGAGCCAGCGTACGTTTTCTCAAAGACAGTTTCTATCGTGCGTCACTTCCTGTCGCATTTGCCAATGTCGTTTAAACTTATGATAATTCCAGTTCTTATCCCCGGATAATAATCAACAAACATAGCAGAATCGAATAGGCGCCCTTGGCTGTCACTACCAGCGCACACCTAGGAACCTTAGTCACAAACCTAAGAAAGTCGAACCCCGCCCACTCACCAGTTCGGCCGCACATGCACACCGTCAGCGTGCATCATCTCTTGTGTTTATGCCGAAACTCATCTGGCCGTGTGTTCAACATGTGTTCAAATTTTCCATCTTTATTACGTTATAGCAACAATGCTTTACACTGATTATTTGTCAGCTAGATTTCGGAAGCGAGACACGCTAACAGTCCTAGTGCCCTGGAATTCAGAAATTTACATGGGAAACGACACCTACCATGGCCATGTTTTTCCCTGCAGATGTTTTGACCTTTTTCCATGGAACTTCACAGCATACACCTGTAGTAACTGCTATTATTTATTCACCATACTCGACTCCTGGAATCTGTACCATCACAATATTGCCAGCAAATGCATGTTCACTTGATAACACCATCTTTTGCCTGCACTTTTTCCAATCATATTACTAAATTGTTTCCACACCATCAGGGATTTTAACGTCTTCGCCTGTTACCCAACACTACGAAAAATAAATTCCAGGGCACCGCGCAGTCCATTGTGATCAGTGTTCTTCACCGGCTCCGGAGGACGTCTTTGCAAAACGTAGATTTGTTCACGATATAGATTGCCTGAACGCAAATTTCTAGAGATGCCCGGGCCCAAGTCGGGGCACCTGAAGAACATTTTATTTAGTGCACAGGTGCGCGGCCATGCAAACGGTTTTGACACACGGTCGTCAAGCATATTCTGTGGTTGAGGGAGTGGAGTTATTTGTGGTTTGCTGCTGGTGGCTGAAAAAGTGGGTAATTGAAGTGATGACTGCGAGTTGTATTATTTATCATTTCGTTGGTGTCGTTTTACGTTTGTTTTTAGTGATTTTAGTGATATTTGCGTTCCTTCTGCATATGTGTCAGAGTACATGTGAAGTTGCAGTTAGAATCTGAAGTGCAAAAATGTTTTAAGAACAAATAGCTTCGAAAAGCTGCTCCAATTACCACTCTGCCTGAGATTGCCACCTGCTGTGGGCTCGGTTCCCGGCCTGAGTGTGCCTCTGGAGTAAGTTGTTCTCCAGTCGATATTTGGACTGCCTGGGGCGAGAGGCTCGGGTGTTCCTCTGGACCAGGTCCCTCTCCAGTTGACCTCCGACCCATCGGTGTGCCATGGCTGCCGGCGGTATTCGTCGACCCGGTCGTCTGTCAAACGATGTCTAATGACGCTCGCCAAGGTGTCGGCTACAAACATCCCCGCCATGGCTTCAATATCGGCTCATTCAGGACTTGGAAACCTCGCAGTCACCGTCTTGCAAGAGTATGGACAGTTGTAACAGTTGTACCAGTTGTACACAACAATGTAACAGTTGACAGAAATTCGGCGTTTCCATCGACGTTCCGATCTTCCCAACCACAACGACCTGATTGATATCCATTATGTGGTTCATCTGTCCGAAATGGGCGCCATGTGACCGTTGGTGATTGGTTCGCCCCAAAGCTCCAGTAATCATGCAGTCGGCCGACACCAAGCCCAGCGGAGCGAGACGCCGATTTCAGATCAGCGAACCGCTGGTCCGAATGTAACACCCGCTCTCCTCACGTCGGGGTAGAGGGCTGGTGTTCCGCCGTCGGTGGTGTCAACCGCCCACTCGAGGAGATGCCCCTGGCGACGTCGGAGGCGGTGGAGAGGTCGGGGGCAGCGGACTGGCAGGTGCTGGCTAGTGCCAGCTGAAAACTCCGACCAATATCAGTCGCGAAACGTCGGCGAAAACTGCCAGACTTGGACGGTCGCTCTTGTTCGCAGCGGTTGGCGGCGGCTGGCATTCGGCATGGTTTGCACGCACCACGGCACTCCCACCTGCCGTTCCAGCGCCAACGGCACAGCCCGCGCCGCCGCTCGTCGGCCCCGGGAGAGCCGTTGCGAGCTCCGGTCACGTGACCTTGGCTCAAATTTCGGCGCGCTGTCGCGGCCCGGTTCGCTGACGGCCAGTGGAGCTGGCGGCCGCCGCACCTGCCGACCGAGGCGTAATCGTTTCTGGAGCTCGGGAACTTTGTTGACGAGGCTCGATGAGGTCACACGGCCGGCAGGGATAGTGAATCATCAGCGACAGTGGCCAGTCATCGTGCAACATTGCTGGGACGTTTGGCGACATGGTGCGTTTGAAGCTGTTCTCCCAGCCAACAACGCGGGCGCGCAGCCAACGGGTGTCCGAATGCAATGGGCGTGACTTGCAGGTGTTCAACATTATCCGCACCGTGACTTATGGATGTTTTATCTGGGAAAACGACGGATTCACGTGCCGGTGTGTGCCGCAGTGTTGTCGGTTCACGTGCCGTTGTGGCGTGGGCCAACGGCCGGGCGGCGAGCAGTGCCGGTGTGTGCCGCAGAACCCCGCCGACCGCTGACGCATACTCGCAGTGTGGACGGTGGCCAGCCACAATATCGTCTCGCAGGCCGGCATCGGACTCGGCGGGAACGGGTCGACCCGCGCCGCCGGAGACTGGTCAATATTGCTGTTGGATCCGGGGTGCTCGGGGCGCCGATGTTTCGGCGGTGCTCCGAACGTTTATTGCTGTGAATGGCTGGACCGGGTCGCTGCCGGGAACTCATTTATGGCACTGAACGTTCTGTGTTAGTTGGATTCGGACCAACTATAGCTGGAGCTGTTTGGAAATCCAGTGCGAATTGCTCCACAAATCAACTGGTTTGTAATAAACGTGACGCCAGCGCTAGGTATGCAAAATAAGCTAAAACTTATATTTACCGCTCATATCCAAAATTTGACACACCAAGAAATTATTCCTTGGAACCAATAGATATGCAGTCAAACGTCACGTCCATTGTCCACGAAGCGCTTCCGTCTACGAATGGCTACAGACGAAGACAAATAACACCCTGCCTCGAGAGGGGGACGAGTGGTCTAGGGGCAAGATGCTCGTCTCACAATCGTAAGATTGTGGGTTCGAGTCTCACCTGTCGCTACTCTTCGCCCGCGACCAATCGGCGTGAGAGATTGGCGACGCTATATGACTCAACGGTCGACGTGTCGTAAAACCAATAACCAACCAACCCTGCCTCGATGCACATGAAACACCATCATGAAGTGCAGAATTTTCCAATGCATGAACATAGGATGACTGGTAGATGCGAGTTGGAAGTTATTTGTAAGCTTAGCCCTTCTTAGATTCTTCCTTTTAAAACACCATTGGTTCAATGTTTCTTCCCTAGATGTGATCGGGAATATTCAGCTATCCATTCAGCTATCCATGGCAGTGATAGCTAATGAATCACTTCAATATTCCATTTGATATCCATCCCTTTTTCATCATCTCCAACGATACCATCAAAATATGATAGCAATTGCAAAGAGCATCTTACTCAATCGGTTTCATCAAAATGTTACTAGAAGATGTTAGATGACATTGTCCTACACCTACTGATCATGGATTATGTTGCTCTACACCTATGCATGATTGATCATATGAGCATACACCTGCAGGTAGCTGATCATGTCTGCTGAAACCTATTAAGTGCTGATTTCACTAACTGCTATGCATGCATAATGTATATTGTATATCTCCATGGGAGAAAGCTACTTGAAATTCCATGTCTGACATTCCATGCAAATAATCAACCCAGAAATTGTTGCCCCTCGTCTAAAATTTATGGCAGTGATAGCTAATGAATCACTTCAATTTTTGAACTGATATTGATCCCTTTTTTTTGCTTTATCTCCATCATAAAAATATGGCAGCAATTGCAAAGGGCATCTTACTCACTGCTTCATCAAAATGCTGCTAGAAGATGTTGGATGGATTATGTTGCTCTACACCCAGACTGCAAAGTATGGAACTTTCGACAAGATCGTGTTGGGATTGTGATCATGATCTATGGGATCATGATCATGACCAGAGTGTGTCAGTGTTGGGCGGGGGGGCCATCTGTGCAGCTGGTGTAGCAATCGTTGTGGGCAGGCCTGGTGCTGGTGGGCTGATAATAGACTGACATTCGCACATGGCTTAAAAATCACATAAAAAAGAAAATCACAACAATTGGAGAAAACTGCAAAACAATCAACAAAGAGCACCACATTTGTTTTAATTGGTAGCTGTCAAACTTGTTTCATGCACAAAAACCTGGCTGCCTAGCTAAGGTGTGTCCCATTCATTCAAAATACTGGGGTAGGAAATGAGGGAGATTGTTTGTGCTTTAATCATGTTGCATGCACGTATTTTATTGATTGGATGTGGAAAATGTGGTAATGTAGAACAGACACCTGCCTAAAGCCTCTTGATTGTCTTACCTCAAGTTATATTCCATTAGGTGCATGTATTTCATCTCCCTGATGCCAATCTTTGACCTGGTGCATTTGGGTGTGGATTTTTCTGAGGCTGGTGTGCCTCGTCAAGCAGTTTGCCATACTTTGCAGTTTGGCTCTACACTCACGTTTGATTGATCACACAAGCCTACACCTGTGGAGAGCATCATGTCTTCCTACACCTATTGATAATTGATTACATTAACTGCTACACCAGCACAATTGACATCTTGCAGAAAGCCCACTAAAATTCCACAACATGCCTGTCATTCCATGCACCTGCAGAATCAACCTGAAAACCTGTCCCTCATCTAAAAGCCATCGGTTATGGCCAATGCATCCTTTTAATTTGCCATTTGATAGCAGTCCCTTCTCGTAATATCTCCATTGACATCAGCAAAACATTGCAGCATTTGCATGAGGCATCATACTCAATCTGTTCCATCACAATGCTGATTAGAGGTCTTGACGTCTGCCAAAATAGCATCAATGTATGCACACATTTCACCCACATCCCCATGTAGGGGAAGAGGGGGGGGGGGGGTCCGAACACCTAAGACATCATGCAACAAATAGCTCTACTGCTGCTTCTGTATGGCTGAACCAGTAATTTTACTGTTTACTGAACAAGCTATCCATATTCAAACAGTTCATTTGTATAAAAATCCTCAAACCATTTGCAGAGGAACTTGAAAACACATTATTTTGTAGTGGTGCGTCATATTCTGAACACAGAAATGTTGTGCAGGATTACTTCACTGTAGCTGCTGTGGTGCAAGTTATTAGTAGCCACTAAAAAAATACCAATGGAATTGCCAAACAAAATATTGGAGGTCACTTACTTATGGCTTTCCTAAGCTAACTGCTCTTGGAAGCCTAAAATGGTGTCCACAGACTTCACTAGCTCAGTACACAAATAATTGGTGGGACTATGCAATCAGACCTTCATATTTTGGTAGAAAATGGTCCATCGTCTATGAATACTGCCATCTTTTTGTTATTTATGCACTGAACGCGACATGAGAGACGTCCAAATGTAGGTGTTGGGGAAATGGAACATGTTCAGATACCCCCTTCCCCTATTTCCTCATGTAGGTATTTCAACTATCATGTAGTGATACATTAATGCTCAATAAATAAACTAAACTTGTCATGATTCATCAATCAATTATCAAGTTATTACAACATTAGGGTACAGCTTACAGTGTACCATTACCATGGAATGTAAGTTATCCCACTGTGGAATAAAATATAAAAGAAATTTGAATGTATAAACCGCTTCTCTTTCACTGGAGGGGAAGCCATGGTGTACAGCTAAGGCACATATAATTTATGCCATGGCCCTTCCCATTATTTCACACATTTTACTCAAAAACATTGTACAAGCTTTTGCTGTTTGTTCACACGACACACAATGCCCTGGATTTGAAAGAGAAAGGTTAGCTGTTGCATTACCACCATAATGAATTATTTACCTTTTCGAGCTTCATATTTTCTTGAAAATCGTTCAGTTTAGTGCCACAAGCACTCACCTTGTCCTCCATGACGTGATTCGGGTGAAAAATTTGGCGTAGAAGTACCCGACCCAGACTTCACTGCGCGTCTCCGGCCTGGCCGCTTCGAGGCTCGACATATCTTACGTCATCACTACGAGTAGGTTTTTTAATCGAAGACAACACTTAACTGAAATCATTTAATTAGGTAGGAAGTGCACCTCCTATGAGCAAAGTACTTCAGTTTCGTATACGAAATACTACATACGTGTTTTTGCAACAAAATACCCATTACGTGAAACTTGTCCATTATGCCAGCTGAACAGGGTTGAGTGTCGATCCAGTCTCAAAGTTGGAAGACGGCTGCACCCTCTGCCCTGGCCCTGGCTCCCGCGCCCCTGTTCTGATCCATTCGAATGACGCACAGGCGCGCCCAACCCACTATGTCGTGGTGCCAAGCCTAACGAGCTCATTTGTTTCAGTCAAGCGCAATTCCCCTCTAACCCAAACTCGTTTATTTTAAATTGGGAACCCTCTTTTTAGTCCGTCTGCTGAATGTTTTAGGACTTACACATGAGCTCCACCCATCAAGGAGCCCGTTTTGGCAACCAACGCAAGTTGCCCCCGTCAATTGTTGCAATTAGTGTGTTGTAGCCTGCGTACATCAAGATTGGCTTCGCGGGACATACTTCACGGACATCCAGGCATTCCACAGTTGACACGAACAGTTGGCACACACAGTTGACACGAACGGCGTGTTTCGCACTTTCCCACATTCTGCTTGCAGCCTGTCGGGCCGCTATGTTTCCGCGTGGGCGCCGATTTTCAGTACCTCGCGGCGCCGCGTGGAGCCGCTTTGTGTGACGCCGGCTTTGGCCAGCCGGCCGGCTCGTGACTCGCCCGCCGCCCGCCGCCCGGCCGGCCGTCGCACTGTGACGGGACACGTGACGTCCGGCCGCCACGCGAGCCCGGCCGGCCCGGGGCGGAGACGGCGCAACCAGGTCCCGGTCTGAGGTCACGCGCGGCACCGTTCCGCGGCGCTGGCGGTGTTTGGCTCGGCGTGTGTGATCGGTGCCGCTGGCTTGCGAGCTGCGGTTTTTGTGTGGTCGTGTGACGTGGTGCGCCGGCCCGGCAGCGGCGGCGTTGTCGCAGTATTCGATCATTGCCAAACGGGTTGCCGCTGGCTGATGCGACTCATTTGCGAATGGTATGTGATGGGAGCGATCTCCCCCTGCCGATTCGTATGATGCAATCATGAGAACTTAGGTTCAATAAGACTCTGAACAGGTAACGAACGACCCAGTCCCAATGAAAGATGATGGGAGCTGTACGTTTTTTTTAAACGGACCTATTGCGTCAGCTGATGCAAGTGTCGCGTAATTTAAAAAGGAAAACGGCTGGTGGCGATGCGCGAGAGCTGTGAGACTAAAGCCAAACATGGTGTCGCAAAGCGAATACGACCATGTGTCTGATTTATACCGGAGTCACATCGTGGATAGAGTCAGTATTGTTCGAAATATTAACGAATGTCTCCATTCACGACCAAAATACTTCTGAAATGCATTATTCCTCTCGCCGTGCCCCGTGCCATCCTCCACTGACTGTCCCCGATCTGTCTCCAGACGGCAAAACCCCTGCAGTGGTCGGCGGCCTGCCAGTCACCCGATGGGAAGGAGACTCCTGACAAGGACTTCGAGTCGCCCACAGACTGCGTGCCCGCCAAGCGATTCGTACACCACCGACATGGCTCCATCTCGCCCGGCCGCAGAACGGCGACAGCGGTGAGGATACGCGGCCGTGCAGCCCAGACCGACTGTGGCCCGAGTCCAGGTCGGAGTCCAGTCCAGTCCAGCCCAGGCCGACTGTGGCCCGAGTCCAGGTCGGAGTCCAGCCCAGTACAGCCCAGACCCAGTCAGCCCAGACCGCCGACTGTGGGCCGAGTCCAGGTCGGAGTCCAGCCCAGTACAGCCCAGACCGACTGTGGGCCGAGTCCAGGTCGGAGTCCAGTCCAGTCTTGGGCGAGTCCGTCCAGTCCAGCCCAATCCGACTTGCCGAGTCCAGGTCGGAGTCCAGTCCAGTCCAGCCCAGACCGACTGTGGGCCGAGTCCAGGTCGGAGTCCAGCCCAGTCCAGCCCAGGCCGACTGTGGCCCGAGTCCAGGTCGGAGTCCAGCCCAGTACAGCCCAGACCGACTGTGGGCCGAGTCCAGGTCGGAGTCCAGCCCAGTACAGCCCAGACCGACTGTGGCCCGAGTCCAGGTCGGAGTCCAGCCCAGTACAGCCCAGACCGACTGTGGCCCGAGTCCAGGTCGGAGTCCAGTCCAGTCTGTGGGCCGAGTCCAGGTCCGAGTCCAGCCCAATTCAGACCGACTGTGGGCCGAGTCCAGGTCGGAGTCCAGTCCAGTCCAGGCCGACTGTGGGCCGAGTCCAGTCCAGTCCAGACCGACTTTGGGCCGAGTCCAGGTCGGAATCCAGTCAAGTCCAGACCGACTGTATCTCGAACCCAGATCGGAGTCCAGTCCAGTCCAGGTCGACTGTGGCCCGAGCCCAGATCTGAGTTCAGTTCAGTCCAGACCGACTGTGACCCGAGCCCAGGTCGGTGTCCAGTCCAGTCCAGACCGACTGTGACCCGAGTCCTCAGAATCTCGACGGGGTTGAGTGGGCCGGGCGGCACAGCCTCCGCCTGCGGGCCGAAAGGTTTATATTCAGAGATCCGGTTGTCGCCGAGACACCGTGCCGAGCCGTGCCGAGCCGTGCCGCCTGCCACCACCTGGCCTGAGATTGACGCGCCGCTGGGTAACCTCGGCACAACAATGTACCGGAATGCGCGTCTCGCTGCTCGTTTGAAATGTACTTCATCAGCCCTGTACGGTCTACATGGGAGCTTGGCGGCACCCTGTAGCCTTGGATGTTGCATGCGTCGTAAAGGAGCTCACCCGGCTCCATTTAAGCGGACCTCATCAGCCTTATGTGTGTGTGAGAGGGTGTTAGTGTGCGTGTGCATTCCCAGTAAAGCTCTTGTAATCAGGGCTAAAATGTGATGTCCTTATCGTGAGTAGGTAACGTGCTGGGATGTGACCGGAAGTGAACGCATCATCCCCAAGGGCAGATCCGGGAATTTCCATGGGCAAGGGCACTCATCTGGATTGGTACCATTTCCTCGGAAGGGTGTCTTCGCCTGATAATTCGTTGAGCGGGTGATGGGGAGGGGGAAGTGCACTCAAGCATGAAGGACGCTTTTCTCTCATGGTGTGTACTTGTTATATCCATTGAGCGGGCAGGGGGTGCTTTCGAGCCTACCCGGAGTGATGCCTTTTCCCAGTCAGAGGAGTGCGGCCTTTCCATAGGGGACATGCCTTCAGTGCCAACCCCACCACCACCACCACCACCACCACCACCACCACCACCCTCGGTATCCGCCCCTGATGACCCCCCCCCCACCTCTGCATGACGTCAATGAGCGGATTGGCGGGGAAGGGAATAGTCACGTGCACGTCGGCCCTCAAGGTAGCCCAGATCAGGTTTCGATTTGCACTTTGTAATCCTGGATTTGTGCTTTGCAATCCTGGATGGAGAGAGGATTCTTTTATTTGGCAATCATATATGGAGATGACATTTCTCTTTAAACCTGTGACATGGGAATTTCAGTTTCCACTTTCAAGTGAATCTTGAGCACTTTAATCACAGAATAGTTCATTGTCAAACAGCACCATTCAGCCTCAACATGAGAAAAGCAGAAGGATAATTTTCAGGAGAGGATGTTCTGAATACCGGAAATCTCGGAACAACCTGTTTTCCAACCACGGTCCAGTTCTTCATGCATCGTTAGCTCATGTACTTGCCGTTTACACATGCATCAGCGTATTATGTGTACGTAGAAGTAACGGTGCCAGTTACTGGCTTAGTCTCAGTGCCTTCGTGAGAAATCCGTTGTCGAGGAATTTAGTGAGGCACCCGTTGTCGAGAAACTGACGCGTATCTGTCGAGTTGTGTTGCTAAATGCGTTAAACGTAGTGATGCCGTGAAACCATGTCTGGCTATGTCGTGCAACAATTCAAAACGGCGGCGTGAGAAAATCTCCTGCTTTATGTATGTGCTTTTGTTTTCTAAGCTTCGTAAGATATTGTATATTTTCGGTCTGTTTTGTGAACATGGCAATGAGCGTACTACATAAAGTGCATACTAAAAGAGAGCTAAAACATGGCAGCGTGCATGCGGGACGTCTGCACAAGCCGTGAGACCCTTGGGACGTGACGAGGTACATGAGCGGCGGCTGTGTTGCAGCGGGAGGGCAGCCCGAGCTCGGACCGACGGTCGCCGGCGCGTCGGGCGCCCTCTCCCGGCGGACTGGAGCCGGCGGAGCTGGCCGCCGTGCAGAGGCGCGTGCAGCGGGTGGGTCGCGCCCGTCTGTACCTGCTGCAGCAGCAGCCCGGCCCGCACACGTTCCTGGTGACGGCCGACCTGCCGCAGCACAAGTACCGCGTCACCATCGGGCCCCAGGTGGGTACACGGTCTGACCTGTGTCAGGTCAGTCACCACAGACAGTCAGGTTAACCAGACCGGTACACTGTCTGACCTGTGTCAGGTCAGTCACCACAGACAGTCAGGTTAGCCAGACCGGTACACCGTCTGACCTGTGTCAGGTCATTCACCACAGAGTCAGGTTAGCCAGACCGGTACACCGTCTGACCTGCGTCAGATCAGTCACTACAGACAGCCAGGTCAGTCGCCGGGCCGGCACACTGTCTGACCCGTGTCAGGTCAGTCACTACAGACAGCCAGGTCAGTCGCCGGGACGGTACACCGTCTGACCCGTGTCACGTCAGTCACCACAGACAGCCAGGTCAGTCGCCGGGCCGGTACACTGTCTGACCCGTGTCAGGTCAGTCACCACAGACAGTCAGGTTAGCCAGACCGGTACACCGTCTGACCCGTGTCACATCAGTCACCACAGACAGCCAGGTCAGTCGCCGGGCCGGTACACTGTCTGACCCGTGTCAGGTCAGTCACCACAGACAGCCAGGTGAGTCGCCGGGCTGGTGCACAGTTTGATCCGTGTTATGTCAGTCATTACAGGCGGCCAGGTCAGTTGCCACAGACAGCCAGGTCAGTCGGTCTGACCCGTGTCACGTCGGTCACTGCAGATGGTCAGGTCGGGCACCGTGGAACGTCGGGCAGTTCACAATAGTTCGGTTTAGGTCACACAGTTCAGGTCGGTGCACCGCATTGCCATATCAGTTTAGAATCAGACTTCAGACCACTGCCGATTGGCTTTTAGGTCGATGAAAGGCCTAGGGTTTACATAGAAATGAAAGGCCCAAGCCTTGTGCATAATTGGTCTCCGATAGAGCCACCAATGGAATTTTGGGTTGGATTCGACCGGCCGTTTAGGATTTATGATGATGTTCGTCGAATAAGAAGTTTTGTATATTTAACCGGTAATTAATTTGCTGACTTTTCTCCCTTTTGCCACCCCATCCACGGTTGGAAGAAAGCCAACCAGAATGCCATAAGTCACAGACATATTTATTTTGCCTATACAGCTCTGATACACGGCAACTTCTAAGCGACAAGATGCACGTGCTGCAGTGATACAAGCGTATGGCAGGGTGGTCTTGCGTAATCTCCCCACCACCTCACCTCAGCCAGGGCTCAGGCCCGATCTCCCGCCTCTGACCTCATTCCGGCGGATCAGCTCGTTTCGGCATCGACGGTGAAACGTCCGCCGGAAATGCCCAGGATGTGCTGCCGACCAGTTGAGACGCATCGCCGTTCTCCGTTTCGAAACCGGCGCACCTTGTGCCGGGCCGGCGCGGCGGCGGCGGCGGCGGCGGGTGCGCGCCGGACGTGCCGCCAGAGCGTGCGAACACGTCCGTTATCCAAGCGACGATACCATCGCCGGCGCAGCAGAGCTGCCATATTAGGCCGGCCGGCGCCGGTAATGACGGCGATCGCACACCGGTTAAACGATAAGGGCGTGGCTTTCGGCGTCGGCTTCCGCTTCGATTGGCGTGATTAGCTGATCTCTTTGTCGCACCCATTCGCGGGAAGGTTCTAATCCGTTAGACAGGCTGGCTATGTGGGCTACAATCGTATCGGGGTGTAGTGCGTTTTTTTTGCGTTTGTCGTGAACGAGTAACGGACTACCACAATACATGCAATCTGTCGTATTTTCCTCATGTTTGGTGGAGCAATGAAATGATAGACTTGAAATTATGGATCAGTGAAGTGCAAAAGTATTAATTGCCCTGAGCATAAGTGGTTTTCTATGTCGTTTCAAGTGTATTGTTTTAATCGGGGAAGCACTTCGTTTCACCGTTAACGAGGATATAGTCGGAACGGTCAGATGCTGTGTTTGCTTTATTTCATTTCGAAGTGATAGATGTTCCTAGTAGATAGATAGTTTATGGTTCAGGATGTAACTATTTTGGCTAATTCGTTTTTCTGAGAATTCAAAATTTCCCTGTATTATCTCAACACCAAACTCCGGGTTCTTGGCAAGCGCATGGCCGTTCCTACGGTGGGACAGGGGGACGCGTCCTTCAAGCTTTGTGAAGTTTAATATTGCGCCTGTGGCGTTACATGAACAAAATCGACCCAAATATATTATCGCCCTCACTCCACGCCCCATCCAGAATACGTGGTGACACCCATGGGCCAACGCATCAACTGGATTTTCCTGCTAACCTGGGTACAGTTTGTGTGCGCGTGCGTGTATGCGTACACGCATGTAGGGACGAATGCATACACATTTCGGTCATTTGTTTAACGATCTGCTCTGCTTTGTCTGGTCGTGTCGCCCTAACATCTCTGCATGATCCGTTCAAACCTTACAGGGTCGGCAGGGCTGCCTTCGTGTTTCACCTTCCCTGTGTTGGTGCATTAGGCCAGTACGCATTGGTTCAGCAACCGAGCATTGCTTGTACAGCTGACCCCGCTGAGTGGAAGGGGACTCCTCATTTCGCCACGTTCATTAGCCGACCAATAGGGGACGAGTGGTCTAGGGGTAAGATGCTCGTCTCACAATCGAAAGATTGTGGGTTCGAGTCTCACCTGTCGCTACTCTTCGCCCGCGACCAACCGGCGTGAGAGATTGGCGACGCTATATGACTCAACAGTCGACGTGTCGAAAAACCAATAACCAACCATTAGCCGACCAAAATGCGGCAAGCTTCCCAGCTTTCGCTGTGTTAGGGCTAATTACGGTGGACGACAATGCTCACAGGGAGGAGGCCGCCGCCACTGCATGGGGTAGCACACAGCGAGTTTCTCAGCCACAGGCGTGCATCCTTTTGTGGAGTGCACGGAGCGTTAGAGTGGTCCCTGTGCAGCGCTTCTGTAGTCTGTGGTCTGGCCCGGTCAGAGGGGATGGGTCCGTCGTGCAGGGGTTATTTTTGCATGTCGCCACTGAGGGTAGCAGCTTACGAGCGACTGCGTTCACAACATGCCGCGAGGAGTATGGCAATGGAGTGTCCGGCGACAAAGGGACGACCGAAGAAGTAAATTATTCAAGTATTTCGTAAGCTTCTGCCAAATTCCCCGCGCTGTTTTTTTGGCACTGCCATGCTCAGACGCTTGCGATCTAATGATGGGTTGGGAGTAAAGGAATTACATGATTACTGTATTTTAGCGATTTAACTGGGCTAGTAGTTCTTAACTTTCCTTCGACTCCGTGCCTCATCCGCTTGTAATTAGTGTAGCTAGAATTAGTGCGCGCATTAATTCCAATCTGCTGCGAAACAATACTCAGTACACTTCACACCTTAGTGTGCTTTCATCTTCCCGTGTATTCTTGTCCCGTTCTCAACTTGCGGGTTCCCCGACGGAAATATCCCTCCCCCCTTCCCCAGCGCTTGAGAACCGCGGATTGGCACTGCCAAACTGGGTGTCCCTCATGCATAATCTCCTTTGTTGAAAGTAAACAGAGATGGCCCGTGAGCCGTAATTGAATGCTGACTTATCATTCGGCATCGTTAATGCCGTGAACCATACGTGCCGATCCCAGCGGCCAATAGTGGAGGAGGGCACTGACATGGCCAGCTGCTCACATAGCTGTCGCTTTGCCGACCTCGTCGTCATGGCTCGCATGCCCCCGCGCCAGCGGCCTGTCCGTGGCGCGCCGCCGGCGGTGCGGATCGATCGGCTAGACCGGCGTGTGGGCGCTGTCTGCTGGAGCCATACCCGACCCGCGGTGGGACGCTGCCGTTGGACTGCACCCAAAGAGCCGGCCGGCATCAAAACTTCCGCTCAAATCGCACCGTTTGCGGGCGGGCAGCACCAGCCCTATGCGGTGCTGTGCTATGTCTGAAGCGACGTGATGAGCTGGTATGCCGTCAGCTGCGGAGATCCCGTCACAACCACGCTGGTTAGAGAGTCTGCTGTCGGTGCCTGGGGCTTTCGAATGGGTTTGGTACATCCTGCGAGTCGGGACAAAAACGAGTCGGTTTTGCAACCCGGTGTAGTGATGTCAGTCACTTTGGCGGACAAAGGGCTCGGCTGTCGGAGGGCAATGACTGTTTTTATGGTCGGTTCTCCTTGAGATGTGAAATTGTGAAGCTAAGTCGGGTTGTCCAGGCGAGCTCTCCCCTGCTGATTTGGTGGCTCCAGTGTGGTTGTGCATCCACTTGCCCACATAAAAACAGGAACTTCATGCTCTCCAGTCATGTAAACAAATGAGAAAGCATGGAAGGCGTGCACATCTTCATCTCGCGTCTTGGTTGTATCATAGGTTACGGGTCGAGGAAACACGTACAGATGTGACGAAATACAGATGAAATACACCATAATATACAGGTGTAGGAATTATACCACAGAACGATAGGAGGGGACCGAGGGCCGGGGGTATCTCGGCCGGGGCCGAGATACCACTCGCAGTTTTCAAGAAGGTTGATGATATGTTTCAAAGTTATCGCTAGCACCTAAGCGGTGAATGATAAGCGATCAGCGTACCATGTACGTACAGTGTTGGACGCATGGCCTTGTCCTGCATGCTTATCATCCAGAACATCTTCTCCACAAATTGTGCACTCTTTTTCGCCACAAGATTGAGTGGGGCTGTTTGAAGAAGAATAAATCCATATTGCTGCTGGATAAAAATGTTCACAGCTGACAGGAAACTACAAACGGGAGTTTTGTTGTCAGAAACGAGAAAAGCATGTCATTTCTAATTGGAATGTCCCGAAATATTCCTCTCCAAATCTGGTATTCCAAAGCAACAATACAATCTACATCATTCATGACTTTATATATTCGTTCTTCCCATCGTATGAAGATGATATCTAGTATCTAGTTACATATCTTGTTACGTCTAGTGTTGTATCAAGGTGTCATTGCTGCATGACCGACGCAGTCGATGCGCCACTAAACTCCTCCAAAAGGAGGTATAATTCACCGACAATCGGCACGCCTTTGGATCCTTTGCATGCTGTCTGCTGATTGCTGACAATCGGCACGCCTTTGAATGCTGTCTGTGTTAGAGCACGATAAATGGTAAGTCATAACTTATAAGTGACGGCATCGGCAAGCAAACCATTAGTTTTCCCAACAAGTTGTGTACGCACTGAGGTAAATATATGTGATGTAATGCTTTATCACACAGCTTTTATTCCAGGGATTCAAGTTGGAATTCATACTGAAGCCTCAGATTGTCGAGACCCAGCCTAAAAGAAACAGCATTCAGCACAATGACGCTCTATTGTGTGCGTCCAAAATTAACGTGAAAAACTGGACATACATCCAATACAAATGTGACCTCAAGGGCATCGGTTGCAATTCGTGAACTATCTTGGATTCTCCTTTTTCAACTGTGAAGAGTCCCAGGTATTTTGTAGAAAGATTCAAACAGCTTGAGCAGCTGAGCCAGCATCTACCCAATAATCGGATTCTATCCGAATGTGAAGAGTTCCAGGTCTTTTGAAGAAGGATTTATACAGCTTGATCGACTGAGCTAGCATCTACCCAATAATCCGCATCTACCCAAATGTAAGACCTCATCATCATACACCACCATGAGTCGACCAAATTACTGGGTAGCGTTGAACGCCGAAGCGTCTTTGTTCTAAGCAGGGGACAATTTGGCCCTCACACAGTGTCCAGCTTGCTGTTGCTTTATGGTCATTTTATTTTGCACTATTATGGTCATATCTTTCCATATTATGGTCCGGTTTATTTTTCCTTAGATTTACCAGTGTAAGTGTGATTCCCATATTTAAAGCTCTAGGATCGTTGGAAAATTTCAGTGAGATGGAAATAACCCGGGGTTTCCAATAATTTCCAAATATAAAGCCAGGTGTATGTTCGTCTCAATGCAAGTTCAAAACACTTGCTTCCACCTTTCGGATATTTTCCGCCTACAATACTTTGCGAATCCAACCACAGATGCTGTTTCTCGTGGTCGTTTGTTTGCATAGGGATAAATCCGGTGAAATTATTGTCTGCAATTTTTCGTCCGTCGTGCACCAGAAAATAAGAATGCTGTTTATGCTATTAGCACGATGAAAGCTATCTGGATGCTTCGGTAGTCTCTTCTCCCATAGCTACGTTCATGCTTAAGTATTTCCCCGAGGTTTCACGTCACGATTATTACAGGACTGAAGCTACGAGTATACAGGATTCTAGGCAGTGTTTTGCGCATTGCGAAATCTACCCTTGTTTTGGTGCCACGAGTCACCGCAATGCGCACATCTAAGGCATTCACGATGCCGCGGATAAGGCCGCCTGGCGTGATTGGCGGAGCGCGCGTGTGTCGGGACCTCTCGGCTCACAACGGACAACGGCGGCGCGCCACCGGTGTCGGTTCCTGGAGACGGCGGCGGCGGGGCGGCGGCGGGGCGGCGGGGCGGCGGCGGCGGGCCGGGCCGCCGTGGCGCCACGGCGCCGCTAGGTGAGTCCAGACGGCGACACGTACGTGCCGCCGGCGAGCGCTCAGCTGACGCCGGCGCCGCCGCCGCCGGTGCCGTTCAGTCTGACCACAGTGGTCAGCCGGTGGTCACCTGACCGGCCGCCGAACAATGCGGTACCCCGACAAAGTTGCGTGAGTAGAGGCTTGTCGGGACAACGTGCGGTTCGAACAAACAGCTTCCATTGCACGAGGTGCGTATTGAAAACTTTAGCACATGAAACTCTTATATGCTTTGGTTCGCAGCCGACGTAGGCTTCACGTATCAGTTTGATGTGTGTAGGGCAAGAACCATTTTGTAGCCTCCGCGGAGGCTACAAAAGCTCTACACTCCGCGGAGGCGAAGTGTAGGGCTAATGTAAAAATTATTCAATTGCATATCGTGGCATGCATACTTGCATACTTAGAAACGTATGGATGTTCCAAGGTGAGGGCGCGTAAACCACTTGGCACTTACTCCACTCTTTCCATGTATTGTCCATAAGGGTAATATGGTTAAAGCTCCAGCGAAAAGTGGGACCATGATTCACTGCTCCAATAGATATGCCCTACGTTGCCTATAGGGTGATACATTCATGTCAGCATAGAAAAACCTATGCAAAGGCATGCAAGTCTCCTCAGTGCAAGCTCTATGCAGCAAGTAGGCACTGTTTGCCTGGATGCCGCTTCTTACAAACAGCCGGCACGACAAACTTTCGTTGCGCTTTGTTTGTGGGGTTGATCAGAGGTGGGACGGTTCCCGCCTACCAACTGACATCCGTACAGAGCTGAAGAGGCGCCGGAGGTATCACTGAGACCACCAGTGCATCACATGGACGGCATGTAGACAGTTGACACTATGCCCGCTGTTGCCGTCTGCCTGACATCACCACGCACTGTTGTTGCCGCCCGCCTGGCCTTATCACGCGCTGTTGTTGCCGCCCGCCTGACATCACCACGCGCTGTTGTTGCCGCCCGCCTGACATCACCACGCGCTGTTGTTGCCACCCGCCTGGCCTTATCACGCGCTGTTGTTGCCGTTCGCCTGGCGTCACCGCGCGCTGTTGTTGCCGCCCGCCTGACATCACCACGTGCTGTTGTTGCCACCCGCCTGGCCTTATCACGCGCTGTTGTTGCCGCCCGCCTGGCGTCACCACGCGCTGTTGTTGCCGCCCGCCTGGCGTCACCACGCGCTGTTGTTGCCGCCCGCCTGGCGTCATCACGCGCTGTTGTTGCCGCCCGCCTGGCGTCATCACGCGCTGTTGTTGCCGCCCGCCTGACATCACCACGCGCTGTTGTTGCCGCCCGCCTGACATCACCACGCGCTGTTGTTGCCACCCGCCTGGCCTTATCACGCGCTGTTGTTGCCGTTCGCCTGGCGTCATCACGCGCTGTTGTTGCCGTTCGCCTGGCGTCATCACGCGCTGTTGTTGCCGCCCGCCTGACATCACCACGCGCTGTTGTTGCCGCCCGCCTGACATCACCACGCGCTGTTGTTGCCACCCGCCTGGCCTTATCACGCGCTGTTGTTGCCGTTCGCCTGGCGTCACCGCGCGCTGTTGTTGCCGCTCGCCTGACATCACCACGCGCTGTTGTTGCCGCCCGCCTGGCGTCATCACGCGCTGTTGTTGCCGCCCGCCTGGCGTCACCACGCGCTGTTGTTGCCGCCCGCCTGGCGTCACCACGCGCTGTTGTTGCCGCCCGCCTGGCGTCACCACGCGCTGTTGTTGCCGCCCGCCTGGCGTCATCACGCGCTGTTGTTGCCGCCCGCCTGGCGTCATCACGCGCTGTTGTTGCCGCCCGCCTGGCGTCATCACGCGCTGTTGTTGCCGCCCGCCTGGCGTCACCACGCGCTGTTGTTGCCGCCCGCCTGGCGTCATCACGCGCTGTTGTTGCCGCCCGCCTGGCGTCATCACGCGCTGGTGTTGCCGCCCGCCTGGCGTCATCACGCGCTGTTGTTGCCGCTCGCCTGGCGTCACCACGCGCTGTTGTTGCCGCCCGCCTGGCGTCACCACGCGCTGTTGTTGCCGCCCGCCTGGCGTCACCACGCGCTGTTGTTGCCGCCCGCCTGGCGTCACCACGCGCTGTTGTTGCCGCCCGCCTGGCGTCATCACGCGCTGTTGTCGCTCGGCAGTGCACTCTGTATCCGTCTGCCACAGTACACTCTCCTTGATGCGTCTGACCATGAGCGGCGGCACCAGGTGGAGGTGGGGAGTGCAGGGACCATAGGGTCCCTCCCATTTATTTCCGCAGTTTAGCGTTCTGCCTAAGAGTGTTTCACAGAGCCTGTGCGGAATTCGCTTTGCATTGACTACTTATTGCCGATGATGACGGCATCACGTGGTGCGATACACCAGCTATGCGCCCAGCAACATGCGTTTGGTGGTGCCCACTGTCATAGCTCGTGCGTCCTATTTCCTTGGAGGGTACGATCCTCTTAAGTGTTCAGATGGGCCCCTCCAATAACTACAGACTTTAACATGGAACCTTGCAGGCGAATGCCACCCACCTCACTGTGTCCTGAATGCATCAACTGTAGCATTGCCGGGCCATTCCAATAAGCTCTTTGAACATGTTTATGTTTGCACTTAGTTATCGATAACGCAATTACCCTGCATGCACTTATGCAACTGTCTATGCTAGGAGGCATTCTCGTAGGTGTGCATCATGGTGGCGGTGTATCCAGTATCGCACCAGGTGACGTTGCCAGCGGCATGTTCGCCCGGCAGTGACAGGTTAGCGTGACAGTTCAGTACATCCGACAGTGAGTGGAGCAGCGTGACAGTTCGGTTCACCCGGCAGTGAGTGATAAGTGAGCGTGTCACCCGACAGTGAGTGATAGGACATCGTGACAGTTCGGTTCACCCGGCAGTGACTGATAAGTGAGCGTGTCACCCGACAGTGGGTGATAGGTCAACGTGACATCCGACAGTGAGTAATAGGTCAGCGTGACAGCTGAACTCAATTTGCCCATCGCATGGTTACGGATGAACAGCAGTCAGCTGATCAATGTATTAATGCTGCTTTTTAATATTCCCTTTCAATTTGGAAAAGTGCTATCAAACTGAATGAGTGATGACGCCCTGGTTCCTTTATCGGCATTTGCTTTGCCGATATGCCTTGCGTTGAACTGTTTCGTCATGTTCATCGTTCAGGACAACATTAATTAACTTTGTATTAACGCTGCTGTATTAAATTAACGCTGCTGTATCGAACTGGGAAAATTATTTAATCGAAGGCATCAGCTGATGAAAATAAAGGTAAAATAGTCCAGGGTGATATTTAGAGCTAAGACAAAATAAATGCCGGTTTTCCAATATTTATCTACCTGATACAGACTTTGAGCAACGTGCTCTTTTAGCCACCAATTCCGTCTCCATTTAGACGAGCACTGCTTAGTTACTGGAGAAAACAAATATGCAATCACAAGTGAAAAGTTCATATAAATGGTCCATCTCTGATCACGGTATTTTGTGACACACCGAAGGACGCACGTGCAGTTGCTCTGCAATCCATTGTCACCGGGTACCTAAAGTGAACGATTCCACCGCCGTACGAGAAGTGAAGATGGGATCAATGCGTACGATTTTCACATTTGTTGTGCTCTTTTCCTGGATAAGGAGACCGCAAAGTCCATGAAATGGTGAAGACGACGGCAAATATATTGCCATGGAAAGAACAATTGATGTTCCTTTTCTTATCGCAGAATAATGATTCGAATGTGTAATTTACCACCGGTCCATCAGCCATGAGCGGTCAGCCTTGCCACCACCCAAGTTCATTGTCGACCAACTTGATTGCCGACTTTTCGCAAGCTGAATCTGACCGAGTAAGATCGTTTCCAGTGAAATGTTTGGCGTGGTATCCGTTCCATTATGTGGTCCATTATACAGTGGCGAATCCAATGGGGAAACTGGGGGCATGCCCCCCCCGATCGAGGATCGAGGTCGAAAATCCCACCGGACGCCACCCACATGTGGTGCGGATGGCGCCACATGTGGTGCCGTTTCCCCTGCCAAAAATACATACACACACACTCGCTAACACAAGAAGCCCTCTGGAATTGACAGATGCCTCCCTCGACAATAAAGCCGCCCCTCTGAGCTACACAGGCACCATTCTGGACGAGAGCGCCCCTCTTGACTAGATAGGTGCCCCTCTGGTCAGCAAAGGCGCCCTCTTGAGTAGATAGTCACCCCTCTAGACTGAGTAGGTGCCCCTCTAAGCTAGAAAGGGATCCCTCTGGAAAACAAAGACCTCCCTATGGGTAGGACAAGAAGCCATCTGGACTAGACAGGCGTCCTTCTGGACAATGAAGACACCCCTCTGGACAACGAAGGCGCCCTCTGGAGTAGATAGGCGGTCCTCTAGACTGAGTATGCGGCCATCTAGAAAGACTCTTTTTCCTTACTAAAGACCCCTTAGAAAGGCTTTAGGGGCCCTCTAAGCTGTAAAGGCGCCACTCTGGAAAACAAAGACCTCCCTATGGACAGGACAAGAAGCCCACTGTACTAAACAGGCGTCCTTTTGGACAATGAAGGTGCCATTTGAGATAGACAGACGTCCCTCTAGACTAGGTAGATGACCCTGTAAGCGAGGAAGACGTCACTCTAAACTAGGAATGCGCCCCTTTGGACAAAGAAAGTGTCCCTCTGCAAGAGGTGCCCCTCTGGACAATGACGCCGCCCCTCTGGACAGAGAAGGAGCACCTCGGGATGGAGAAGGCGCCCCTCTGGACAACGAAGGCGCCCTCTGGAGTATACAGGCACCCCCTCTAGACAAGGTAGACGCCGCTGTAAACTAGGAAGACACCTCTTTAAGTTAGGAAGGCGCCCGTCTGGTTAGCGAAGGCGTACGAAGGCTCTTGACAAGAATGAAAGCCCTCTGGGCTAGATACCCCCTCCCCCACCCACCCCCCCCCCACCCCCACCCCCACCCCGGGATAATAAAACGGGCCACTGGACAACGAAGGCGCCCTTTGAACTAGACAGGCGCCCTTAAGTTCGACAGGCGTTCCTGTAAACTAGGAAAGCGCTAATCTGGAGTAGACAGGCGCCTCTCTAATATAGGAAGCCACCCCTCTAGCATCGCGCAACTACCTGTTCACAACTTACTCCACTTGCATTAATAATGTGGGTGAGTTGTTACTGGCCGGGCTGTAAGTTGATTGTCGTCAGTCGCCCCCCGGTCGCCTCACCACGCTGGGGATGTCTCCGGGCCGGCTGTAAGTTGATTGTCGTCAGTCGCCCCCCGGTCGCCTCACCACGCTGGGGATGTCTCCGGGCCGGCTGTAAGTTGATTGTCGTCAGTCGCCCCCCGGTCGCCTCACCACGCTGGGGATGTCTCCGGGCCGGCTGTAAGTTGATTGTCGTCAGTCGCCCCCCGGTCGCCTCACCACGCTGGGGATGTCTCCGGGCCGGCTGTAAGTTGATTGTCGTCAGTCGCCCCCGGTCGCCTCACCACGCTGGGGATGTCTCCGGGCCGGCTGTAAGTTGATTGTCGTCAGTCGCCCCCGGTCGCCTCACCACGCTGGGGATGTCTCCGGGCCGGCTGTAAGTTGATTGTCGTCAGTCGCCCCCGGTCGCCTCACCACGCTGGGGATGTCTCCGGGCCGGCTGTAAGTTGATTGTCGTCAGTCGCCCCCGGTCGCCTCACCACGCTGGGATGTCTCCGGGCCGGCTGTAAGTTGATTGTCGTCAGTCGCCCCCGGTCGCCTCACCACGCTGGGGATGTCTCCGGGCCGGGCTGTAAGTTGATTGTCGTCAGTGGCCCCCGGTCGCCTCACCCCGCTGGGGATGTCTCCGGGCCGGCTGTAAGTTGATTGTCGTCAGTCGCCCCCCGGTCGCCTCACCCCGCTGGGGATGTCTCCGGGCCGGCTGTAAGTTGATTGTCGTCAGTCGCCCCCCGGTCGCCTCACCCCGCTGGGGATGTCTCCGGGCCGGCTGTAAGTTGATTGTCGTCAGTCGCCCCCGGTCGCCTCACCACGCTGGGGATGTCTCCGGGCCGGCTGTAAGTTGATTGTCGTCAGTCGCCCCCGGTCGCCTCACCACGCTGGGGATGTCTCCGGGCCGGCTGTAAGTTGATTGTCGTCAGTCGCCCCCGGTCGCCTCACCACGCTGGGGATGTCTCCGGGCCGGCTGTAAGTTGATTGTCGTCAGTCGCCCCCGGTCGCCTCACCACGCTGGGATGTTCCGGGCCGGCTGTAAGTTGATTGTCGTCAGTCGCCCCCGGTCGCCTCACCACGCTGGGGATGTCTCCGGGCCGGGCTGTAAGTTGATTGTCGTCAGTGCCCCGGTCGCCTCACCCGTGGGGATGTCTCCGGGCCGGCTTAATTGATTTCGTCGTGCCCCCGGCCCCCCCCCCCCCCCGGGGAGGTCCCCCGGGGGGGGGGGAAGGATTTCGTCAGTCGCCCCCGGTCGCCTCACCCCGCTGGGGATGTCTCCGGGCCGGCTGTAAGTTGATTGTCGTCAGTCGCCCCCGGTCGCCTCACCCCGCTGGGGATGTCTCCGGCCGGCTGTAAGTTGATTGTCGTCAGTCGCCCCCGGTCGCCTCACCACGCTGGGGATGTCTCCGGGCCGGCTGTAAGTTGATTGTCGTCAGTCGCCCCCGGTCGCCTCACCCCGCTGGGGATGTCTCCGGGCCGGGCTGTAAGTTGATTGTCGTCAGTCGCCCCCGGTCGCCTCACCCCGCTGGGGATGTCTCCGGGCCGGCTGTAAGTTGATTGTCGTCAGTCGCCCCCGGTCGCCTCACCCACGCTGGGGATGTCTCCGGGCCGGCTGTAAGTTGATTGTCGTCAGTCGCCCCCCGGTCGCCTCACCACGCTGGGGATGTCTCCGGGCCGGCTGTAAGTTGATTGTCGTCAGTCGCCCCCCGGTCGCCTCACCACGCTGGGGATGTCTCCGGGCCGGCTGTAAGTTGATTGTCGTCAGTCGCCCCCCGGTCGCCTCACCACGCTGGGGATGTCTCCGGGCCGGGCTGTAGGTTGATTGTCGTCAGTCGCCCCCGGTCGCCTCACCCCGCTGGGGATGTCTCCGGGCCGGCTGTAAGTTGATTGTCGTCAGTCGCCCCCCGGTCGCCTCACCCCGCTGGGGATGTCTCCGGGCCGGCTGTAGGTTGATTGTCGTCAGTCGCCCCCCGGTCGCCTCACCCCGCTGGGGATGTCTCCGGGCCGGGCTGTAAGTTGATTGTCGTCAGTCGCCCCCGGTCGCCTCACCCCGCTGGGGATGTCTCCGGGCCGGGCTGTAAGTTGATTGTCGTCAGTCGCCCCCCGGTCGCCTCACCCCGCTGGGGATGTCTCCGGGCCGGCTGTAAGTTGATTGTCGTCAGTCGCCCCCCGGTCGCCTCACCCCGCTGGGCATGTCTCCGGGCCGGCACAGATCGATTTCTGCGCCGAGAAAGCATCGCCTGCTAATGGGGCCTCGTCGTTGGTGGCGTCGCTCCGTCCGTGTGCACTTAATCGCGGGACGAAGCATGCGCCAAAAAAGCAAACGAGGTCATAGGTTCCCTCTGTGTGTCGGCCGACCGGTGGGCTGAGCGGAGCCAGAGGAACTGGCGAACGGCCTGAGACACTTTTTATGTTTGTTTGGACGCCGAACAGGTGCTTTGTCAGGGCTCGACGGAGTTGTTTTGATGGTCGCTCGCACACTGCTGCATTGGTTCTAATTTCGCCTTTCCGCTCGTCATGTGTTTGGAACGGGGTGTGAATTTGGTCGGCTTCCAAGGCTTGAGCTCGGGTGTATGTCTCCCAAATGGTCACTGCATCTGATTTGTTTTTGCAAACAAAAAACGGTAAAGTGCCTCCCAAATGAAACATTTTCTCAATTAGCGCAAGCCAATAATGCGGTATCGCTTATTTCAGAATAATCACTATTAAACACCGCCGTGTATCAGTGTTGACACAAATTAACTCATGAACGAATTAAAACAAAAGTGAAAATGAAAGCCGTGGACAGAAGTCTTTATTGAAAATGATTATGAATATAGGTCATAGTTATGCAGTTTTCGTCTTCCTAGGTTTCGGGACATCAATTTGTTCTCTGCGACCTCCTATGGCTCATCAAAGCAAACGATTACTCTGCTTGTGCTTGTGCGCATTTTGTTCTGACATCCATCGTAATATATCTATATGGAAGGCGGATGGAAAGGCCTGACAGTAGAGGAACGGATCATATATTTGAATTGGGAGGAAAATGAACAGTAAAACTAATGCTAGTTTTCAAACTTGGCGAATCGTTTTGATTTGTGCTACACGTGGTTGCTTGTACTTTTTGACGCTGAAAACCCATTTCCTTCAAGTACGTTTCTTCTAAGTTTGGAATTGTAAAGTGTGACCTCGAACTACTGTGATTATCATCTTCCGTCACTATCAGCCGAGGGGAACGAATGTTCAGGGGCAGACTTGTCCAAGCTCAAATGACAACCACCTCCTCAGCTGGAGGATTCCTCCACTTGTGGACAGGAGACGACATTCTCAGTGGCCCCCGGCCGTCGCCGTGTTGGTTACCGCTGTACTCATCGGCCGCGGAGCGGCACGGCGGCTGACGGTGTCTGCCGGTGACCTAGTTTACCCGACAGCGTCAAATATGTGACCGCACTTCGCCGCTTTATGTCCGGGTAAATGGCACTGGTGTCCTTGGCTGTCATCCGGCGTCAGCTCCGGCCGTGCAGAGGTGTGGGTGTGTGTGTAACGTGCGTAGTGTGACAGCTTAGTGCATTCGTGGAGCCTGTCAGCGTGCCTCTGTCAGCGTGGGTTGCCAGAGCCGCCCGAGGGTTGCAGTAGATGTGATCAAAATGTTTTGCTATGATCGAGGACTTTGTGGAAGGCAGAAGCAGATTGAATAGACTCGCGAGTATAACACGAGTTATTTGGCGTATATGCTTGGAAAGGGACGAATAAATTAGGTTCGGTATAACCAATGCATATCTCCTAGTTGCACATGCCCAGTGCCTGACGGTACCCTTCCAAGGAAATATTGTATCTCTGAATGAGTCAAGTTGTGGTTTCAGTCACATCCACGAACAGTTTTGCACTCTGTCCGCTCGTGTTCCCAGCTCCCGTGGCCTAAATAGCAAATATTCGAGTTGTTCGTGACATCTGGTTCTCAGTTGGTTTCGGCGTGTGCCTTTACTCTGGACAAATAATCTGACGATTGTCGCAGTGAACAATGCCACCCGACCGCTGTCATGGGTCGGCCTTGGCCCCCTTTGTTTAGCCCCGATACTGCACCCCATGCCTATCGAGATGGTGTGCATTGATCGGCCCCTGACCTCATTTCGCACGTACCCGTACTGAGTGACTGGGTTTCGGGCAGGATAATACGCGATCTGCACCAACACTGACCTGGGAACGGCTCAATAGGTTGGGTGACAGCCATATATTCGTATGGGGCTGAACGGTTAAAGTCGCGGACAATAGTTGCATCACCACATTTGTTTTCTCATTGCAGATATTAATCGAGGGACTGAACGGTTTCCTTGCGTCTGTTTTTCTTCTTCAAATGGAATTACATTAAAAAGAGGCAGCATTCATTGATATGTTCCATCAGTTGTGCTGTAGATGTAGAAAATAAATGTAGTAACGAGTAGGGTATCAATGTATAATCGCATGTCTTTTTGGTCTTTAATCTAAAATGTTCAGGAATTATTTTTTTTCCAATTATTTTCTCCTTTTTCTCACTTAAAAGTTTTGGTTGAAAACAATTATCTACCTAATTGACTTGATCGTTGCGGATGAATCTACGCTGGTATAGACGGATACACTAAATATTGGCATCGTCATACCAACTTCAAAATGGTGTCCACGAGAATGCTGACAAATTGGCATGGTTTGAGAATTTGATATTGCACGTTGCCATTTTTTTGCTATTGCTTGGACTGCTTTATAATCCCAGCTTGATCTTTTGGTAACGCTAGCTTCACGATTTGCACCAGCAACAACTGCAGGGGATCTTCACTTTAGGTAGGCATTTTATATGCCATGAGAATGACCATGGTAAATATCATCGACTGTGAATTTTGACAGAGCTATGTGCCTTCTTTTTGTTTCGTTTTTGTTTCCCTTAGATTTAAAGAAATATCTGCGCATAGACCGACTGCAGCTGTTTGTTGTGCTCTGATTTATTTTGGGTAAGACGTCGATTGGAGAGTTAGCGTTGGGACGGTGAACTGCCTCATAGATAAAGTGTACAAAACAACTCCCTACCATGTGTATCGTTTTATCTACTTTTGAGGAGTCGTCTGCTCGATGTTGATTCATCCCACCCATATCCTCCAGATCTAGCATGAGACCCTATGGAGCTGCCCCCCCCTCCCCACCCATTTTTGATAGCTACGCGACTGATACAAGCATCGCCCCCTCCCGTAATCAATTGCATAAGATGTTCCCGAGACCCCTTACACCCGTGCTTGTGCGCGTATCACATTGCAACGTCACGATTCTTGCGTTGATTGTTTCAGACGTGTTCTTGCGGCCGTGCTCCACTCTGTCTGCACGTACTGTTCGTCATGGTACGCGTTCTGCGCGTGCCTGAAAACGACCAGAGACTCTTCTGTCGCACGCTGAAAAACTTCGAGGTGGGTAACAGTGTTTCAGCCGACTCGTTCAGGTATTGGCTTTGCTAACTACATTTGCCTGATGTTTATTTAGTACTATGTTAACCAACAACAACAACATAAAGCAGCGTCCTTAGAAAATATGTGGGCTGGCTTTAGTCTAATTAATTCACGTGATGTGGATGTTAATTAGGCCGCCGGATATTATTAGCCGGAGAACTTCCCCAAGAGCGATAATTTTCGCACCAAAATAAGGAAGCCATGTTTGCGCGAGGGAATTGACGGTTTTGTGTTGCTCAACTTAGCTGAGAACAATGAAGCATTTTCCAGAGAGTATCACGCAAAAGATAACGTTATGATCGTCAAAGGTAACATATTACCACCCTGAATATCGGACAGCGATATTCAAGGTGGGTGGAAACATTTATTTCTGCATTGTAATCTGCGTGTTGTTACTGGTTTTGAACAGCGTGCACCCTTAGCTACCACTGCTCTCTCCACGTGGAGGAATGCGGATCAGCTGCTACTTACTATCATAAGTGGAAATTGTACTTCATACAAGTTCCACTTCATCATCATCACGCATTCACACATTCATATCTCACATAAAAAACATCGTGCCTCTCACCATGGATGTGTGTGCGATGTCCATGAATGGCGCGGGTACAACCTCGGTGCAATAGATATCCATTGGCTAAATGAGGTGAACAGAGTGATTGCATGAAAACGGCTACCGCCGTACGAAAAATGTACACGCCACCACTGCAGAGGTTTCTGTTTTTCTATATTCTAACTCAAAGGGACTGCGAAGGTACCCAATCTTTGCAGAGAACTGCGCATGTATTTCTCGCTATGAAAAGGGCAATCACCTTTCCATCTTTCAGTCACGGAATAATTATTGAAATGGCTCACGTATTTACTTTGTCTCCACTAAGGTTGTCTGGTCGACCACTGCATTTTCGGGCACTTTACGGCGTTAATTTAGTCAATTACGAACGACTGTTTTCGGCAGAAAGCC
Organism: Ashinkailepas kermadecensis; assembly: GCA_034440615.1. NCBI lineage: Eukaryota > Metazoa > Arthropoda > Thecostraca > Neolepadidae > Ashinkailepas > Ashinkailepas kermadecensis. The sequence continues at coordinate 37,812 of JAOTOM010005061.1, forward strand.
GTTTATTCTGTGATTTCCATTGATCCCGAAAGCATATTATTTATCCCGTATACGCTTCTTTCTAAAATTCGTGCCCTTTAACCAATTTTACAACAGGTCGCCATACGTCTTTTTTGCGTACGTCAATCATAAACTCAACTTGCATGAGGTCAGTGGCGTACCTAGGATTTGCGCTAGGGGGGAAGCAAACGGATTTGGAGGAGGCCCACCTACCCGCATTAAAAAAATTGTCTTGATTAACTTCATTGTCCTGTGAAGGGGCCCAAGTCACCGGATTTTCTGAGTCACCGGATTTCAACCCTAACTCCCCCATCCTGTTTGAAGGTTTTTCTTTTGGTATCCTTTGATAAATCACCTCTCACTGCTGAATTTACACCTGTACAAATCGCTAAAAAAGTACAATTTTCAAATTTCATGCATACCAGTTAATAACGCCCGGTCGCCAAAACGCCAATGTTCGTACACGTGTACACCCACCTTGCGTATTCGGCGCATTCGCCACACTTCGTGCGATTTTCCGGTTTCTGCTATTCCTCCCGCGCTTTGCTAATTGCTTCGCATGATAGTCTTGCGCCATATTTGACGTGTAGAATGCTTCGTATGAGGGGGGGTCGCGGGGAAGATTCGATTAATTCAATTCGATGATTACTTCTCTTCTTCCCACATTTTCTGATTGTTAGGAAATCCGGAGACCCGCTGAGCTTTGATGCACCTCATCTCTTTGGTTCAATATGCTCCCAGATTGGTTACCGAACCGAGGCCCAAGCTAGGTGTTCTTTTTTGCACTCGTTGCCTTTTCTTCGTCTATGGATGTGTTTTTGGGCTCCAACGATTTTTTAAGGGGCCTGTACATTTTTGAGACCCGGGCTCTTTTTCAGAGTTGTGTTGCCTTTGTGTGCACCGACGATATTTTTCAGGTATGGGCGCGTTTTTGAAAACCCCGATATGTTTATTTAGCGCCTGGTCTTATTGTTTCTTCTTTAGGACCATGTCGCTGTTTCAGGGTCCCAGCCTGTTTTTCAGGCCCCCATTCGGTCTCATGGCCCCGGTGTGCTTTGAGGGCCCCCTTTGTGTTTTTTTTAAGAGCTCCCGGTGTGTTTATTTAAAGCTGCAACGCATGTTTTATGGTCTTGCCGCTTTTTGCGAGACTCTGTACGCTTTGGAGGGCCTGGTGTATTTTCGGCCACCCGTCGTGCTCATAGGGTCCCGCTGTGCTTATTTGGGGCTCCTAATCGCACATTTGTGAGATCCCAGCACGATTTTGGGGCTCCGGTATAACTTCTCGGAGCCCCGCCGCGACTTTACCGGCCCGGGTGCGTGTTTCCGGGGGACCCGACTCCAGTCTTCTGAGCTCGACGCAATTTTTTGGTACTTTTGAATTTCTTAAATTCCGAGACCAGGCCTGATTTTTTGGGCGCCATATTTTTTAGTCCCGCAGCGATGTTCCCACCTCCCGTACGCTTTTTCGGGGCCGTACGCGATATTTGAAGGCATCTGGTGGTATGGGGCTCCGGAGCGATTTTCCTGGCTAGGACATTTTTTTTATCGGAATCTCCTTATTTTGGAGGTCTCCGGCTTGATTTTTATCTAGATTTTATGCGAGTTTTGGGGCTACGCTGTGCTTATTTGGGGCCATCGGCACCATTTCTTGGGAGCTCGAGGGGAATTTTTGATGCCCCGATCATAATTTTTAGGACTGCCGACGATAATTTTGGGTCAAGAGCGCGATATTTTGGTTGCTCGGTACGAGTTCCCTGGGCGCGTTGTACTTAACTGGGCCCCAACACGATTTTGGAGCGCCCCGCGCAAATTTTCGGGCCCGGTGCGATTTTTTTTGGGTGCCCATTGTATTCATTTGAAGCCCTCTACGCGATTTGTGGGTGCCCGACGCGAATTTATGGGCCCCGGCGCAATTTTTTGGGACCCCGACGCGATTCTTAGGAGCCCACCCCTTCAGAATGGCGGGGCGCATTTGCCTGTTTGGTACGCCACTGCGGCTGCTCAACGAGTTGTTTTTCATCCGATGGCACCCTTCGTAGTAGAAAGGCCCTTCGGATAATTTACTTCCGGAATCTGTTCTGAATTTTCCGGTGCTCGGGCCGATTCGATGGAATCCCTTTGTGATTTTTGGGGGTCGAGTTCTATTTTTGGTAAGCCCCATGCGCGTGATATTTTTGGGCCCCGATTCGATTCTTCGGGCTCTCGATGCGTTTTTCGGTGTCCCAACACGTTTCTTTTCCGGGGCCCGACGCGATTTTTTTGGGGGGGGTCTGACACAATTTATTGTGGCCACAGAGTGACATTCTGGGTAGGAATTGACTTGGGAAGCCAGCTGCGACCTGTGGGGCTCCGGCGCGACTTTTCGACTCTCGGTGTGATTTTCAAGGGAAACGGCGCGAAATGTTCGGGTATAAGTGCGATTTTTGGGACCCCGTCGTCATTTGTTGGGATCCATAGTTTGAATTTAAGTCGCTTCGACACGTTTTTATGGGCCCAATACACTTTAGGGCCTTTCGAAGCGATTGTTGGGATCTCATAATGATTTTGTGGCTACGGTGAGACCTGTCCAGCCCCAAGTGTGATTTTCATAGGCCCCGACCCGACTTTTTGGGCCCCCGTCGTGATTTTTATGAAATCCGGCACGAATTCTTTGGACCCCCAGCGTGATTTTCATGAACCATGGCACTACCATTTTGGGCCCCAGAGGCCCCCAGCGTAATTTTCAGGGGGCCCGGTCCGGCTTGGTGGGGACACCAGCGCGATTTTCAGGGGCCCCGGAAGTGCCCGGACCATCTTTCTTGGGGGACACCAGCGTCATTTTTATGGGCTCGACGTGACTTCTTGTGTCTCCAACGTGATTTCCAGGGGCCCCGGCGCGACTTTTTGATGGCCCAGTGGTATTTTCAGTGGCCCGGTTCTTTGAAGCCCCAGCGTCCTTTTTAGGGGTCCCGGAACGATTTTGGGCCCACAATGTGATTTTCAAGGGCGTTGGAGCGATTTTGTGAGCCCCAGCATCATTTTGAGAGGGGCCTGCGCGACTTATTTGGACCCACAATATCATTTTTAGGGTCCCGGGTGCGAGTTTTGGGGGCCCTAGTGCTGTTTGCAGGGGACCCGGTCCCACTTTTTGGAGCTAGTGTCATTTTTAGGTGGCCCCGGAACATTTTTTGGCGGCCCCAATGTGATGTCCAGGTGCCTTGGTGCGTTTTTTGGGGCCCCAGTGTCATTTTCAGGGGCCCCTGTGCGAGTTTTTGGGGCCTCAATATGATTTTAGGGCTCCCGTGCAATTTTTGTTCACCCAGCATGATTTTTAGGGAGCCTGGAGCAATTTTTCCGAAGCCCGACGGCCCTAATTCTTGGGTGCCCCACAACCTCTCAGTCGGGAAACTGCCCCCAATGCCCCCCTCCCCCCATTTCGGTACGCCACTGCATGAGTTTCAGTGTTAATGCGTGGATATTGCGTCAGATTTACACCCAATGGTCCGGGTGCCACCATGCCATAGGTACTGGAGAGAAGTGTCGAATAGTGTCACCACAAGTGTCCGTTCCCTAGCTGGCAGATGTCTGTGATTTGTCACTTCTGCACTGATTAATTGGTCGATTGTTGAGATAGAATAAACCCATGTGGTAAAGACTGCACCCATGGGCCTTTTTGTATTTTTTGTATACTTTTGAGGGGGAAGTACCCCCTCAATGTTGGCTTTTCCTCTTCCACCCAGGGCCTCGGCTAAGGAATTTTGACTACTGGGGCAAATCATAAAAAAGGCTTCCCATTGGCAAACAATAGTGGAAGGCATTGATACAAAAATGTGTGATTTCATTGTTTTTGAATGATGTAGGTATTAACCATTCGATTAGTTAGATTCTCATAAAAGAAAATCAATAAATAGGTACGCTCCAGTCAGTCATAACAAAATACATGGTTTAGTGTCACGTCATAGGTCTATTGATTATATGTATATATTAACACAACATACACCGATACACGCAATCGTAGCTCGCTCGCGGACTCTGTTCTGGACACAGCCGATGTACAAACCTGAGATATGCGCCAGTGTTAACACGCAGACAACAAATCCATATGTGACTTCTTGACTCGCTATCACACCACCACAAGCACCATAACACTCCGCTCTACTCAGTCCATACCAGGCCAGCCACCCACACCTACATAGTTCCAGGTCCTCGCCGACACAGGGCATGTCGAACAACAGCTGACACTGCCTCTGGTGGCAGAGAAACCATGACCCGTGTCGGCGACACGGGCACGCCGCCGGCCCCGCCGCCGGCCCCGCCGCCGGCCCCGCCCGACTCCCTGCAATTGTTTCCCCGTGGGAACACATGCCACTCTACCCTCGTCAATCGCCTTCGCCGCGCTCAAGCAACACTTGTCCCACAGGCTCGCTCGAAAAACATCGCAGCTTTTCTAGACCGCCACGCTGAGGCGACTACCGTACCCCCATCCCTTCCCCATGCCCCGCTCCCGCTGTTTGAGTGGCTCAAGTGTCCGGGCGTCGGCCACGGGGCCGCTAGAGTATCGTTTTCGACTCGCAAATCACACGTTACACCTACTCGGTCTCGCATGACTTGGACTCTGTCTCCTCTACAGCGCCCCGGCAGGCCTATAGAACTTCCTGATGAACTCCCGTTGCTTATAAATAGCTGGATCGGGGTGCTTGTTCCGGCGCTGCTTCGCCATTAAGAAGGCTGCCACGGCAGGCCGCGGGTCATAGCTGGCCGTGCCTACGCCGTTGACACTGATCATGAGTCGGTCGTTGGCCGTGGTCAGCTGCATACCGAGGCGGTGGCTGCTGCGGATAGCGTTGTAGTGGGAAACTGCCCGCTCGGTACCCATGCTGTGGGGCGCGACGCACAGCAATGACGACAGCAACTTCTTGCACACCCCAGAGGAGCATCTCGTCATCGCCACTAGCTTGTTATTCGCATCAGTGTGCTGTGCTCGTGCCTCAGTCATCTTGCCCCAGTCATCGCAGACGTCAGTCACAAGTCGCGACACACTCTCCGGGCCGAACAGTCCAGAGGTCAGATCCCGGCCAGCAGCTACAAACGCAGCCACTGAAGGCGCTTCCAGCAGCTGTGACATGACACGCACCACGTCCTCTTGTTCCACATTGAGCCTGTCTGTCAGGAAGTTGATGGCAGAGCCGTCGACTTCCAGCCTGACGGCACCAAAGTTGCGCTTCGTGGTTACATTGCTGTTGTGACACCGAGCTCCACCCTCCTCCTGGACGTCTCCCAACTTCTCCTCTTGGCCACCTGGTAGAGGCTTGGTTTCCATCAGCTTCAGCTGCATGACCGCCGCATCTCGTGCCGCCAGAACCTTGGGCAGTACCAGGTCACCCCTCTGGAATGTCTTCTGTAGGTGACAGAAGATCCCACAGATGTCAGCCATAAGAGCTGTCAGACTGACGGTCTGTCCGCCGGCTGTCCACTTTCGCAGAAACCCCTTCGCCTCGGCCTTTTCCGTCCGACTTCCTGACACCGCCACACTCTCCCACACTTTCCTGCACGCAGCCAGATTGGACAGAGTGGCGTTGATCGAGGACAGCAGATGTTCCGCGAACTTCACTTCAAACACTGGAGGAAACGCCACTACGCCACCGCTGTCACGGAGCTTCTTCGTCCGTATCTTGGACGTCCGGAAGTGGCTGCTGACAGCGCGGAGGTCAGACTTCCAGTGATGGATCTCAGGGACCGTTTTCTCCACGCTCTCCAGAGCGAGGTCACTCCGGTGACACACGCACCAGATCGTAATAATCTGTCGACCTAACAGATCGTTGAGGCGCCTCCACAGGCCTGACTGCTGACCCGTATTGGCACTCTCCCCATCGGTGGTGACTCCCACCATCGTCTCAGACGGCAGACTCAGCTCCTGCATGATCTGCTTCACCGAGTCCAGGAGACCTTGTGCTCCGCCTTCCTCCGGCTCTACCACGCCTGCCAGGAAGGATTGGAGCTGGCAGTCATCATCTATCACACGAACTGTGACAAACTTATTGTCCAGTTGTTGCCGGTCCATACTGCCGTCGATCTGTATGCTGTACACCAGCCCAGCAGCAATCTTCTCACTCAGTTTCCTCCTCTCTAGCTCAGCGACGATGCCCAGCATCTCACGATAGACGTCAGGGTCGCGGTAGTGGAGGGCTTCTGCAGCTGGCTCCGTAGGAACCAGGTTCACGTCCCAGCCGCCTTCACTCAGAGCCGTCCAAGCCTGGCGCTCGCAGACGGTCGCCAGTGACCGGGCAGGCCAGGACCATGCAGAGGGCGTCTCAAGTAGGCTGTCGTTGTAGACTGTAATGGCCAGCTCTACCAGCACCTTGGTCTTCTTTAAGACGGACACCCACGGGTGTTTCCGCTTTTCGCTTCCCACTGACGTTGGAAATTCTCGACTTCGACAGCAGCGGCGTGAGCTCGTGATCCCATGTGGTCTACTGCTTGTCTCAGCCGTTCCTTTGAATCGGCTCGCACACCGGTGGCCATGTGGACGCGCCCATTCTGAGACACCTTAGCTGCTTCAGTGTGATGACGCTCGCAGGTGGTGCATACCAAGACAGCTCTTTTCCTGCCCTGTCCACCTTCCTGTCTGTTCTCTAAACGGAAGTTTTCGAATTTGTTTGTCAGCCAGCGTGCATCCAATTTCGCACCTTTGTACCAGTTGGCGGGGTCCTGGCTAGCACTGACGCTGGGGACTGGCGTAGGACTCTGACTAGGACTGGCGTTGGGACTGGCTTCCTCGGCGACTGGTTGAGGCGAAGGATTAGGTTGACCAGTAGGATGAGTTGTCGGGCTGGCCAGGTGAGATGGTACCGTGCCAAAGACAGAAAAAACACGGAAAGATGGGTTAAGGAGAGATACATGCATAGAAATTCGTCTCCTGGATATGTATTTGCTCGGTCGACACGATAAAATCCGAAGTTGCGAATGCCCCTTTATGAAGTTATTGGTGAGGACAAATAATTAATAGACAAATATACGGAAATTGGTCAAACATTTTATCCCAAACAAGATATGCTCAGTGATAAAATATATGAAGTTACCTGATGCAGGTCTTCTTGGCCACCGGCTGTGCTTGATCCGCAACTTCTTGGTCAGGATCAGCCGGATCAGGAGGGTTGGTGTTTGGATCGGACGAGGGTCGTTTCTGGAAAATAGGAAATGTGGATATGCGATGCAAATACTGCTGTTTAAAAAAACTGATTTCGGGTAATCCGATCGTGTCTCGTCCCAGTTCCATGACGCTTGATTCGCCGACAGAAATTACAAGCTCCCTACCACCGAAACAACAAAGGTCGAAATTTCTAGCAAACAAATACCTATAGAAGTAATTAACAAGTAACTTCAAAATCGAAGTCCAAGATAAGAATGGCATTGAATGACACCATCTTTCAATAGAAATGAAGATAATATCAATATCCCAATATTATTAAACATATGGTCAATAGTTGCAATCAAGACAGTCAATATAGTTATTCGATGTCCGGAAGTGGTATACAATACAATATGGTATACAATTAAATGGAATAGTCACGATAATACCTTTGGTAAGCGGCGCAGAATCCACGCACGCGCTGGCAGTGGCCGCCAGTATGGGGAGGGGCAAACGGCCAAACGCCGCAGTAAATATCCACAATTGTATGATCAAAAGCAACGGCAATGCTCCTCTGAATCAAAATTTCTCTGAAATATGCCCCCACTTAGCCACAGCCTAAGACAATGTCCATATTGGAAAATGGGGTATGCTCGCAAAATTCTAGGTAGGTACGCCCTTGATAAAAGCTCAGCAAGTTTGCGCTAATCAATTTCACAAACATCCAATGACCAAACCTTAACATACCTTGTGTGGTTGGAAAAATTTCCTGATGTCCATATTTTCACTACGTTTTGGTGTGCTTTTCCAACATGTAGGTATGTAACGCAGCACTCGGCGAACTACAGGTTGAGGTTCATGCAAAGCTCTTCAATCACTAGGTTATGCAAGTTGATAATTTTTACTCAAACGGCGTCAGCTGACTACGCTATCTCGTGACGAATGCGCCGATTGATCCTCCGTTGCGAAGAATTGCACGCGTATCGGGCGCATATACGCGACCGATTTAAGTAGCTACACATAACCTTGGAGCTACCGAGCGCTTCTACCAAAGCTCTGTTAATATATATAAATATGTCTGTTAAGTGCGAACTAACGAACCTCCGTGTGTGTAATTCAAAGTGAGTGAGATAAAATAAGATTACCTACCATGCAATAAACATAGCTAAACCGAACAATAAAATATAAGATGATTATATCGAGTCATTTCCAGGGTTTTGGAGGTGGGGCAAAATCCAATCACTACTGGGGAATTCCGGTCACTACTGGGGCATTTTCCCCAGTAGTTAACATGTTATCCGAGGCCCTGCTTCCACCCCCACAAAAAACAACTTTTAACATGGAACCCTATGGTCTGTGCTCCGCCGAGAATCCATTTGGACCCGCCCATTGCCTCCATATATTGTTCCCCCCAAACAATTACAGAAATAAACACCCCTGACTTCACCCGTATGCTTAGGTAGAGAACAGGGTGGCATGCACTGTCTTCTTGCACCTGCATTCACGCACTCATACTACATCCACCTTACCCGCGGGCTGGATGACATGGCATGTAAAATGGGGGAAAAAAACACAGGCTGTATGACATGGGATTGTGACTTGATCGGTGCGAACCTCACCGCTTTTCGGATTCTTGTTTGTCTGGAACCTGGCTAATGCCTGCGCGAGAATACGTTTGACGCCGGTAAAGATAACAGCCGGCGTGTGTTCCTAGCTGGTACAGACCACTGATCGCTGTGTGCCCTCAGGTGGAATCTCTGGTGCAGTCGTTTCGGCGTCGGCGCCTGTCGCGAGTTGCCTCTCTGTCCTGTGGTGAACCCGCCCCATCTGCCACTCTGCAAACCATTCAATTGGCGGCCGCCGAGAACAGGTATCAGGTGATGTTTTCCACGTTCATTCTTCTTCTTTTTTAAACGGCATGAGTGTGTTCTTGTTCTCGAAATGGATGAGACATATGCAGTCTGTTGGAGCACTGCTTGCTTGTTGTCGAGGTCGGGGTGCAGCGATTAGACACGTGCCCTTCCTCCAAAATAGTTTAAGGGGATGTTTTCGAAATATTGCGGGATACATTCGAAATATTGCCCTCGCGACTCTATGGGGGTACACCATGGAAAAGCCCTCCGTTCGTCAGTGCTACAGTGGAGGGCGTTGCTGTTGGAAGTGGTGACATACTGTCTGGCTTGAACTTATCTAAGGTATTCTCGCATTGTGTGCATACTTGTACAGGCTCGTATCAACTATGAGCCTTATCGAAAGTGTCGGCCAAGTAAACTTTTCGTGTTGGTTGTTGCCACCCTGATTGGGATAGCGCGAGCCTTGGTGGGAAGCCGGGCGAGCAGCGCAGCCATGTCCGGTCTGGCTCCGCACGACCAGACCGGACATGTCGGCCGCGCGGGGTGACAAGTGTGGCCTCCGTGTTGGTGCGCTGACGCCACGACGCACGATTGCAGCGAAGACCAGAGCTGTCCGATCTGCCTGCTGGAGCTGGTCAACGGCGAGAGTCTGGTGCGCTGCGACGTCGGCTGCCGCAACTACCTGCACCACCACTGCATGACCGTCTGGGCGGACGCCTGCCGCCGCGAGCACGAGCGCGTACTCTGTCCGCTCTGTCGCGCCGCCTGGCCGTTGCCGCCGCCGCCGCGATCGACACCTGGCGGCGGCAGCCCGCAGCTTGCGCGCCGCGGCGGCCAACAGGTGGCGCGGTGGTCGGCTGGCGGCTCCGTACCCAGCTCGCCGGCCAGAGAGACTGCCCGCAGTCCGCTGCTGCCCCGACGCGCTGCTCTGCCGGCCTCCAGCGCCGCAGATCAGACGTGCAGCCGCCGCAGCTCGCTCTCTCCCGGCAGCCCACAGCTGACGACACAGGACGCCCTGCCAGGGGCGGTGTCCGGCTCACCGCGCTCCTCCTGCGATCCGGAGACGGCCCGGAGCGCCAGGCGCAGCTCGGTGGTCTCCTGCGATCCGGAGACGGCCCGGAGCGCGAGGCGCGGCTCGGTGGTCTCCTGCGACACAGAGGCCGCCCGGAGCGCGAGGCGCGGCTCGCACTCTGAGCAGGAGAGCTCGCGCAGTCCACAGCTGGGTCGGCGCGCCGGCTCTGGCCGCGGTTCGATGCGCCGCGCGACGGCGCGGCTGGAGCGGCGGCATGCCTGGGTGCAGGTGCTCGGCCGCGAGCTGGTGCAGCTGGTGTTCTCCCGCGACTGGCAGCTGAGGGATACCGGTCAGTGCGCTGCTGTCCAGCCGGCTATGTAACGCACTAAGTCGAACACTAATATCCGACAACTTTTTGGCGACGAAGTAGATATTTCACAAGCAATTCCAGGTCCAAGTGTTTTCATAGAAGCCTAGTGTATCCATGTTGAATGAAATTGGTCTCTTCAGGTGCTATTTTCCGCTTAATGTCCTCACCGTATGGAGACCTCTACCTTCCACCTTGCTGAACAATGTGTCAGACGGTGCGGTTTTGTCGCGTTTGCTTTCTAGTGAATATAGCAAAAACCATACCCCTATCATATCAATATCGAAGGAAGCGACGCAACGAAAGGCAGTATTTTGGCATGCTTTCAGACTGATCATTGCATCCTTCTGTGCAGCTGTTTTTATATGCGTAAGTAGTCTGCCTTCCTGCAGAAATCTCTTCGTATCGTAACGGCGGTGTGTTCCCACCCTCCCCAGCCCCCTCCCGAATTCTGGACCGTCTATGCATTTCGCCGCGTCAATTCGTGCACCTCCCAGCCGGTGACGCTCCGTTGGCGGTCGACAGGCGTTCAGCGACTCTCGGAGGAGATGGCCAGCCTGGCTCGCCGCTCTGCCGACGATCTGGTACACACTCTGGCAGATATGCTGGCCGTGCTCTGCGCCGACCCCGTCCACAAGGTGTTCACCGGCGCCATAGTAAGTGGCGTCAGCACCTTCCCGACGATGATGTTTTCTTGAAACTTGGTATCTTCCCAATGAACGACTTTGCACTCCGTGACTTCCACACTATTGTTATTATTCACATCATATTCAACCGTCACTTCGTCTCGATGTCTCCATGGCTAAGGAAAACAATTTATATTTGGATCGCATTGAGGTTGATTGACAGTGTTGTGTATATTTGTACCTTCTCCTTAGCTTTCTTAACCCCCATGCGGAAAATTATTTCAGCGAATAATGATTTGGGGCAGTGCTCTAGTTTCCATGTGCAATCAGTGCAAATGGTCGCTGTTCTAGAATTGGTGTGAAGTTTACGACATTAATTGTTTTCGGCCAGTAGTCGCAGCACAACTGAAGGACGCTGAAGTATTTTGCTTGTCCATCTATGCCCTTGTATTTCCGACGCCTATTTTTAGCTTGCCAGTTCAAGCCGGTTAAGTTTGCCGATATAGCTGACTTCCAGCCCACTGCTGCCATCTATGCTGCGAATAAGCAGAATCTATATTGAGTGTCGCAGTGCTGACTGGTGGTCCGTGTTTGCACAGAAGTGCCTGCGGCTGCTGCTGCAGCACCTCAGGTGCAGCTCACCGGATGAGATGTACCGGCTGCGCGCCTCGCTGGCGCCGGTGGTGGAGGCGCTGCTGCTGCGCGCCGCCGACGCCAACCGACGGTCGGCGCAGCTGAGCGCCTGGACGCTGTCGCAGCTGGCGCTGGGCGGCGGCGGCCAGCTGCTGCCGGCCGACGTGGGCGGGCTGCAGCTGGTCCTGGACGGCCTGCTGCGCGACGGTCGCTCGGCTGCCGACAGCTGGCAGTGGTGGCTGGGCCGGCTGGTGGTGGCGGACCAGCTGGTAGCACAGCTGCCCGACCAGTTCAGTCTGGCGCCGCCCGCCGGTACGCAGGCCGCCGGCCACGTGGCGCGCCTGGCCGAGTTCGCGCGCCGCGGCCTGCAGCACCCGCACGTCACCGTCGGCCAGCTGGCGCGCCGCGTGTTCGTGCAGATGGCGCTGGCCGCCGAGCCGGACCAGGACGCGCACGCGCACATCCACGGACTGATGGCCGCGCTCGAGCCGAGCCTGCAGGCGCGCCTCCAGCGGCGGGTGGTTACGCTCAAGCAGGGCGCACGCGCCGGCGCCGCTGCGACGGTCATGGCACCGCCCGCGCCACAGACGCCAGCGGCGGTCAGCCGCCCCCGCCGGCCAACCTTTCTACCGCTGGACCCAGCGGCGGTGGCGACGGACTTCAAGAGGAAGCAGTGTCATCTGCGCCGGCGGGCGGCCGGCGAGCGCGCCACACCGCTCCGGGCGGGCCTGTTCTCGCCCGACCTGCTCTCCACCGACACCCACACGCCGTCCACCATGGACGTGGACTGCGCGTGTCCCCCAGAGCTGCCCGACATGGCCACCTCCACCGACTCCGTAGACGAGATCATAGTGTTCCCTCACAACCCAGTGAGTGATTCGGTGCTGACGTGGTGTGCGACGTAGAATATGGGAAGGTGCGGAACGGGTTTGTGGTAAAGTGCGGAGTTTAAGCTGGTGTCCGAATTTCCATCACAAACTGTTTTTTGTTGCCAATGCTGGTAATGGCCTGTTCAACTTGAATAGTAACCATTCCATTGAAGTGCTAAGTTATCCACAAATTTAATTAGCATGTGGTAAGGTTTCCCGCAGTGTCTGAGGAGCCCGGTGATCTTTCCAAGTCCATGAAAGAAACTCTTGCCATTAGGGAAAAGAAGGCCCCAATGACCAGTGCAGTTCAAGGTTTGCTTCTCAGACCCAGACACTCGCTTTATTTACAAGCCATTGGTTCCAAATGTTTCGCTGGTGAGTGTCAGTGTCTCTTTAGTAGGTGATAATTGGCCTGGGTATGGGTGTGCGTGTGAGGCGATAGCTAGCTTTGTTGGCATCGTTAGAGAAAAGTGTGTTCGCCGTTTGACTAACACCATTTATTTGGAGACCATTGTTCCAGCTGCTTCAAAGTTGTTGAGCAAGCTGGGTCTCTTCCTTGTTAGCTATAACCTGTTAGAAAATTTAAGAAGTCAAAGTGAATTCGGTTCACCTAACATTAAAGTATAGACAATCCGCTGAGCCGGCGCATTGCTCCGTGTCTGCATGGTGACACGTTATTTGTTGCGAGGCACACATAGCTCCGATGTGTTCCACAGGAAATGGAGGGCGACACGCCTATGACCTACACGGAAGAGGTGGACTGGCGACGCGGCGCCCTGCTCGGTACTGGCTCCTTCAGCTCGTGCTACCAAGCCTGTGACCTGCACTCTGGCCACCTAATGGCCGTGAAGCAGGTGTCCGTGTCGGCCGGCGGCGGCTGGCCCGAGGAGCCGGCGCTGCTGCAGGAGGTGCGCCTGCTGGCGCGCCTGCGACACCCTCACGTGCTGCGCCTGCTGGGCGCCACGCGTCGGCCGGAGCTGCTCAGCCTCTTCACCGAGTGGGAGGCGGGTGGCTCGGTGGCCGGCCTGCTCGAGCGGTACGGCCCGATGCGCGCGCCCGTCATCCGCCGGTACACGGATCACCTGGTGGACGGGCTCGCCTACCTTCACGACAACCACGTGCTGCACCGTGACCTTAAAGGTACTGGACCATCATCGCGCCTGTGGACGTTTTGTGCTCCTGGTATGTTTTGTGGTTGTCGGTTGGCCGCGTTGCAAACGTTTTTTTTTAACGTCATATATGTATGTTTCTCGTTAATATCAAACAGGTTGCAGAAAAATGTGACAGGTGGGAACCTCCGTTGTTGGTTGTGGTGTAGGAAGGACTTCCTTCCAATGTTTGTATAGCTGAGTGTGTGTCGGTCAATACCCACAGTACGAATATATACATTGATGTGGATATATATATATATGTGTGTATGTGTGTGTGCGCGCGTGTGTGCGCGTGCGCGTGCGCGTGCGCGTGCGTGTGTATATATGCCCACCCAGTATGCGTGACGCCACAAGGTCAGTGTCCCTAGCCAGTCCCCGTCCTCGCTCCACCCGCCGACGACCTGCCGGGCCGGTCCCCATCCTCGCTCCACCCGCCGACGACCTGCCGGGCCGGTCCCCATCCTCGCTCCACCCGCCGACGACCTGCCGGGCCGGTCCCTGTCCTCGCTCCACCCGCCGACGACCTGCCGGGCCGATCCCTGTCCTCCCGCCGGATGACCGTGCTCCACCCGCCGATGACCGTGGGCGCGCACCATCGCTGCCCTGACGGCTGACGGACAACACAGGCGCCAACCTGCTGGTGGACAGCTCGGGCCGCGCACTGAAGATCGGCGACCTGGGCACGGCGGCCGTGCTGGGCGCTGCCGACACGCTACCGCACGAGCTGAGCGGCCAGGTGCTGGGCACGCTGGCTTTCATGGCTCCAGAGGTGGTGCGCGGCCACCACTACGGCCGCTCGTGCGACGTTTGGAGTGTCGGCTGCTGCGTCATCGAGATGGCCACCGGCCAGCCGCCCTGGGACGCGCACACATGCAGCAACCACTTCGCGCTGCTCTTCAGGGTTAGTGTAGTGGAGACCGACTATTTTGAGGTCGAGGAAGCCCGGGCAAGGGCGCAGGAGCGTCCAAAAAAGATGAATACTATCCTTAGCACACATTCAAGGCAAATATGTCCCTCAAACGCACATGTGGTTCATGGCTGTGGTTCCAGAAAAATGGGACCATGCTCCCTCCCCTGTTATGATTGTGCGGGTGGCCGGAGGTAGTCGGATGTGTGATCATTGTAGCCAGGGCCAGCTGCTCGTGGCTCGCCTGCAGGACCAACAGCGTTGGGGTGAGCTTCCATGGATGGGTGCAGTCCCTCAGATATTCTCTATGTCTTGAGATAATCGGCTATCGTTGGTTTTTGCGGATGAACTAAGATATAGCTAAAACATAAACAATAGAACATGAAGAAGAATTAATACCCAAAAATATAAGGCTCTCTCAAGCTATGAGGAAGTTCGGACATCTCTGGCCATTATCAGACAGCGAATGGAACATAATACATTGCAGATAAAAAGACATACAAGGGATGAGGAGGATGACAGCATGCGAATGAAAGTCGGTGAAATTTGTATATCCGGGCTCAATCTTATCCTCAGTGCTCTGTGTTGATTTCGAAGCAATGTTGTCAAATAAATTGTATGGCATAAGTTATTTCTGTAGTTAGATGCGAAGTGACATCATTTTCACTCGGTTCAGCATACAGTGACTAACTGCTGACCTCGGTTTGCAGATCGCTGGCAGCTCCACTCCGCCGCCGGTGCCCTGCCATCTGCCGGACGACCTCAAGAGCCTCGTGTCGGACTGTCATCGCATGGATGGCCATCAGCGACCCAGCGCCAAGCAGCTCCTGCACTATCCCTGCTTCGAAGCGATCGCATGAGCCAACTGGTGTAAACAGAGCAGGCCATCACAGACTTTCGAAGGTTTTGCGTCACTGATTGCATGCTATGTTTTAGTACAAATTGGGACTCGATTCCAACACGCCTTTCAGTTCATGGACTCTTTTTCACTGCGTCCTCTTCGGCCAACAGGCAAAATGAGAAGTTACCTAAAGCATCTGTTTCGTCGTTTGTTGACATTTGCAATGCTCTTGCTCCACTCAACAGCCTGTCACTTGCAATACTGCAGTATTGATTAATGTTTTTTTGTTGGTTTTGAGTTATTCTGCAGTGTTTATTCATGCAAGCGCGAGACGGTCATTGCCAGTAAGTTTCAGCAATGTTTAGTTTGGTGACATTTGTCATACTTGTATTGAAGCTGGAACTCGTTGGGAAGTGTGCCAAAGCACCTCTACATGGGACCAAATATGGCACGGATTTGGTCATGCGAGTGACAAATGCACTATAAAAATCTGAACTTCTCAAGTGTATGCTGCCTGTTGAAGGAAAAGACAATACAAAGGAAGGAAGCTGTCCCATTTCGAAAGGCTGATCGTCAACGCCGTATGCCAGCGTATGACCAGACGCACTATGATAGTTCTGGCGGTGGTAATGCTGGTTCGATCGAGTTGCGTCGAACTGACATACTGGTGCCAATCGCAATGTAATGACCTACAAGTGGCATGGGGAAGAACTCGGTGTGGGCCGGAAAGCCACATTACAGTTGTTCATATTTTATCAAGTTCCGAATTCACAAGGGGCTACCCTCTCAAGTCGTGTGAATATGATTAAAAATCAAATGTGTGTAGCCTGGTCGCGATTGAAGAACGCTTAACCATGCCACATCGTACTTGAAGTTGTCAAAAATCGTGGTTCAGAAATAGAAAATCGTGGTATTCTCCAGCCTCGTAATAGCGATGGCTGGCACAAGTCGAAGTTCAAGTGGGGGTGGTGAAGGGAAGCTATAGCATGGCTTAGAAATTTATATACTTAGATTATAAGTTGACAGTTGCTTACATAGGCCACTCGCATGGCAGCTTGAGCATAGCAGCAAAGTAATTGAAGACTGAGCTGACCTTCAGTGATAAGTTTGTATTTATGTCAATAGATCGCGCCACCAGTGCGGGGCTCGGGCACAAGGACTTGACGAGGGCTAACACCACCAATTCGTAATGGATATCGATGGAAATGGCGCCAGTGAACTGAGAAGAGACTGAATAGTCTGTGATACGTTCAGGTGGACATACTAGAGCTACGCGCGTTCAGTGCGGTGAAGAGTGTTCATTAAAATCCACATCTTTTGACAAGTTGAGGCCCGATGGAGCACGGTTAAGCGTTCTTGAACCGAGACCCATCTTAACACATTTTCTGTTTAGCCATATTAGCAGAAATTGAGAGGTTAGCCCCTTTCCAATTCGAAAATTCACAAAATAAGAACAACCCTAGGCCACATTTATAAGGGATCGTGCCATTCACTCTTCATCCCTATGACGCCTGCTGCTGTGTTCTCGTGTCCCCAACGATACTGGGGCATTTTGCAGGTTTTCGCCGGTGGTGGTCACGTGCTCATCAGGTCTTAGCCCTGTGTCCAAGCTGTTGTAAAACCCAATTTGTCAGTGGTGCCACCGAAACTCTCAATCTATCGCGGTAGGATTACTGTAGGCCGCAGCTAGTTTGAATCAGCATTCGTGGATCATTGAACCAGATGCTTATCATCCCGCCCTCACCCCCACACTGGAACATTAACTAACGATGATCAATACGAAAGAAAGTACAAACGAACAACTGACAGTACTAACCCGACG
>JAOTOM010005061.1:60000-80000 GCA_034440615.1 Ashinkailepas kermadecensis
CTGCCCAGTTTGGCGCAAAGAAAAGGAGGTCTGCGCTGTGAAGGCCACGACCGGGGTGTCATACCCCCAGGCCCGACGGTCTGTCGAAGCCACCTCCCCGTCAACGAAAACGTATGCTCAGGCGGCCACCGTTGCTCCCCCCACACGTCGCGTCAACACTACTTCTGCCTCGATGCAAACAGACATGATTCCCGGTTTGGCTCCACTCAAAAGACTTGCTCCACTGACCACACCGACACAAACCACCCTGGCTCCCAACACTCAGACCACTCCGACCCAAACCACCCTGGCTCCCAACACTCAGACCACTCCGGCTCCAAACAAACGGACCACTCCAGGGAGGAGTGATAGGCCCCGCAGTCACTCCGCTGCGGGAGCGGATTCTCGTTCCCCGTCAGCGGACCGGCGGTCCAGCCCAGCGCCGGCCGGCGCCCACGTGACCCGACCGACTCCCGGCCGGCGGGCGTCCCCCGCGGCGGTGGCCGGCCGGCGTGATCCTGCCAAGGTCACCGGTCGGCCGGACGGCTCGAGCGAGCCAACCACCGCCGGCCGCACTCAACACACATACCCATCTGAACTGCACTCCTGGCTCCGACATGCACCGAAAGGTGCTGATAAACATTAACTCTTCCCGATGTCTACTTTTTTGCAATGGAATTGTCGTAGCTTGATATCAAAATGGGCCGAAATGAAAGGTTTTTTTCAATATTCTCGCACCTATTCTCATAGCACTTCAAGAAACATGGTTTTTGCCTACAGATACATATAACTTCAATCTTTCCAATTACTCACTGTACCGTAACGATGAGGTCCGTGGACCACATCGCAGTGGTGGTACAGCATTGTACATCAACAATGATTTTACACATACACAAATTACACTGAATTCACCTTTACAAGCTGTAGCTTGTACTTTACGTTTGCATGGCAGGAATGTGGATATATGTTCCATTTATATTCCACCACAAACAGGTGACACAAACATTTTAATACAATTAGACAACCTCATAACACAATTCAAGAATCCTTTCATATTACTTGGCGATTTTAATGCCCATAGCCCAGCGTGGGATAGAACACGCACACTTACAGACACTCGTGGCCGCATCATTGAACAAATTTTAGACCGACATAATTTAGTATTACTGAACACCGGAGAACCAACCTTTTTTCACCTTGGACATAATACAGAAACAGCTATTGATTTATCAATATGCTCTCCGACTCTGGCCAATGATTATGATTGGACCATAGACACTGATATTCATGACAGCGATCATTACCCCATTAAATTAACACCCACATTTTCAACTGCGGCAGATACGACACCCAGTTTTATCCCTCGCTGGAAAATTTCGAAGGCCGATTGGACAACCTTTCAGGAACTTTCACATATTCAATACAACCCCAACATTTCTCCCGTCGAAAACATCAACCAAGTTACCAAAACACTTCTCGAAGCAGCTTCCACCGCTATTCCACTAACAAAACCTTTCACAAAAAGAACACCAGTCCCCTGGTGGTCGATAGAAGTTTCCCGAGCAAGAGCCGCAAGAAAGAGAGCATTTAGAAAATATTTACGTCAGCCCGACCAACAAAATTTAGTCAGCCGTAATTATGAGCGTGCGAAGACACGCCGCATCATTCGCGAAGCTCGTCGCCGTTCATGGTCACTTTATCTACAACAAATCACCTCTCGAACACCTTTAAGCAAAATCTGGCAGTTAATTCGCCGCTTATCAGGACGCACTCCATTTAAATCACTCCCGGCACTCAAAATTCAAAACACCACAATTACAGACCCACGAACAATAGTAAATACCATAGCGGACACCATGGCTCATAATAGCTCTGACAACAACTACAGACCGGAATTTCTCCAAAATGCACAACACACATTTCACACCGAATTGGCACAATTCGATTCGGACAACACTGAAACATACAATATCCCATTTCAAGTTTCAGAACTAGATACTGCAATTTCCTCAGCCGGTAATACTTCTGTAGGTCCCGACAATTTACATTATTCCTTTTTCAGACATTTATCCAACGACACAAAACATTGTATCTTACAAACATTTAATGCATTATGGTCTGGCCATACTTTCCCCGAAACCTGGAAGGAAGCCCTCATCATCCCTGTTCCAAAACCCGGCAAAAACCACAGCAACCCCAATAATTTCCGACCCATCGCTCTCACCAGTTGTCTAGGAAAACTTTTAGAACGTATGATTGTAAAAAGACTGAC
This sequence comes from Ashinkailepas kermadecensis, assembly GCA_034440615.1. NCBI lineage: Eukaryota > Metazoa > Arthropoda > Thecostraca > Neolepadidae > Ashinkailepas > Ashinkailepas kermadecensis. The sequence goes on from JAOTOM010005061.1 coordinate 62,252, forward strand.
CTGGTACTTAGAAACAAATCATCTGTTATATCCAATTCAATGCGGTTTTCGTCGTGGCCATAGTACAATAGATCATCTCATTCGATTAGAAACTGACATACGCCTTGGTTATAAAAAAAAACACGAACACACCATTGCAGTATTTTTAGACATTAGTAAAGCCGCAAGTGGCAGTACCACCGCTTTGAAGCTTTTGGACACCTTACAAAATAAATTCATTCGCATAGCACTCGGTGCAATGACCACGTCTCCCATTATTTCTCTACAAATCGAATCAGGAATTCCACCATTAGGTCTCCGAAGAATTGAACAAACACTCCGATACGCCGCAAAAATTCAATTTAGAGAACACCACCCTACACACGCATCTTTACAAATTCTCCCAAATCTACACCACGAATATTTAGGTCCCGCCGAAAAGCGAACCGGGCTTACCATAGCTTCACGCATTAAAACATTTTCTACACAGCTCCAATACAACATTCCACATATTACAGATCTCTCTTCACCAACTACACCACCATGGCAGATGGCTGAGAGACATATTGTCTATCTCACCACCACTCCAAAATCACAGCTTTGTCCAGAATACGCCAAACAAAAATTCCACCAGTTTCGTTCTCGTTATCATCATGTTCCTATTGTTTTCACCGACGGATCCAAAGACGCAAATTGCACAGGAAATGCCATTGTTTCCGGTACATACACACAACAACATCGCTTGCCAAATGGGACCTCCATTTTCATCGCCGAATTACACGCCATTCTCACTGCCCTTCGCTATGTCCGCAACCAGTAGCGCAACCAGGGGGGGGGGGCAAGGGGCCATGCCCCCCCCCCTTTTTTTGGGGGCCCGCTCCGAGCCAGGGGCCCGCGAAGCGGGCCCCTGGCTCGGTGTGGGCCACCCTACTCAGAGCCCTGGCTAGGGGCCCGCGAAGCGGATCTGTGGCTCGAATCAGGGGCCCTTTGAACCAACTGAAAATCTGGGGGTTCGTTTTAACCAGGGCCCGCCTCGAACCGGGGCCCCTGATAAAGGAAAAGTGATTTTATTTCTGCGAAGTTTTACAAACATAGGGGCCCGCTCAAAAGTAAGTGCATGTTTTCCGCAGACTTTTAAAAAACATGAGGGGGGCCTGCTCTCCAACCCTGCCCCCCCCGAACTGAAATCCTGGTTGCGCCACTGTCCGCAACCGTTCGATTTGTCACCCCATGCGCCATGTCGTCATTTGTTCCGACTCAAAATCTGTTCTTCAATCTCTTTCTTCACTTTCTTTTTCGCACTATTGCCATATTTCCATTTATAACACACTTGAAACACTTCATCTGATGGGCATGAAGGTCCGTTTCCTGTGGGTGCCCAGCCACTGTGACATCCCAGGAAACGAGACAGCAGATCATTTCGCCAAACATTCATTACAATTACCACACATCACAGAAATCCCACCACATTTTGATGCCATCAAATCAACAATACGACAAAACATTCGACATTTTTGGAATCAACAATGGACTGACACAACAAACCACACACAATTACGACTCATCAAACCTGTCGTCGAAAACTGGACCCCATCATACAAAAAAACAGACAAGAAGAAAAAGTTATATCCCGGTTCCGCATAGGTCACACTTTTCTCACACATCGATATATATACACTGCTTCACCTCGACCTTCATGCCCATCATGCAACACTCTTCTTACAGTTTCACATATTCTCCTCCACTGTCAACGTTACCATGACCATAGAAAAACACTTACCAACTACTGCCGTACACATAACATCCCCTTTTCTTTACCTACACTACTAGGAGATCAGCACCCATTCCTCATTAATCTACTTTTCATTTTTATCCGCAAAACCAACTTGCTTCAAGAACTATAGACTGACTATCAAGACATAACTATTCATTCATTCCACTCACGGCACGAAATGGCCTGAGCAGGCCGAAGTGTCCAACCAAACAAACAAACAAATTTTCAGGTCGCAGGTGGGCAGTGGAGCCTCTCCGGAGGTTAAGATGCTGCCCACCCTCCAAATGTCCTTCCATTGTCATGAGTGTCTGTATGTATGTATATGTACCTGTATGCCATGTGTGTTCTACGCCATGTTTCTTGTTTGACGGCGTCTCTCCTTTCTTGACTAGTTGATATAACCGGATGTCACATAAGCCGGAATAACGTAATTACTTCTTTAACGTAGCAATCTCTAGCAGATGGCACTTTGCCTCCGCTAAAGATTTATGGGAAAACAAAATCAGTGTTCTCGTGTCCCATCGTGGCGAGTGGTTTACGGGGCACGCCGGGGCAGCGGCGGTGACACGCGTCACCGCCGCCGCGGAATCCTACTCCTTTCTTCCTTCATCCTAAGGGAGGTGTCAAGACCGCACTGAGGGGATGGTATGGCCAGGCCGTGCACATCCCAGGTGTTAATTGGCAACGACGTCTCCCTGGTGGCTTCCCAGATCCTGCAAGCCTATCCACGCACCTAGGCGCTACACAGTTGTGTAAACCACTCCACTGGAAAATATCAGCTACAAATCTAGAGAGCAAGGAGAGTGGGGGCGAAAGCAGAACCGCTCGTTCTTATCTTTGAGGGTGAAACTGCCCCCTCAATGCCTGCTTCCCCCACCCGCAATAATTTCAACTTCTAGCATGAGAGCTTATGGAATGCGACCCCCCCCCCCCCCTATTCATTTTGGTCTGCCTATTGCCTTCATGTACTTTGCCCCTCCGATCATTTTAAAAAATCAACATCGGTGGGCCGACCCTTTCGGCGAAATGGGCTCCCTCTCACAGATGCCTTCACTTCGCATCACAACTTCGGAACGGAGCGTAATAAATCAATAAGGAAAGAACGCGGTAAGGTTCCTTGATCAATTATATATCATGAAAGGCAGATGCAATCCTCCTAGGGTGGATGAATCAATTTGGAACAAATCAAATAAGAAATGCGTACCACGTACTCCCATAGGCGCACGGCCTAAAACTGTCCGCGTTTCCATGTTTTTACTTACCCTCCGCTTGGTGGCAGGTTGGTGCCGCTGATACGCGCAGATCAAAGGCGCCGACGCGGAGTTTCCAATCCATGAGAAGAAGACTGTTACAAGAATCAAGGAATGAGAAGGGGCAGTCCCAGGGAGAGCGCACTGGAATTATAATAGCTGGAGTTACTGCGCATTATTGAATGATCAATCGTTGATCGGTCTTATTACCGGAGTAATTAATTCTGTTTTGGTTGCTGCCAAAAAATAATTGCGCTATCACATTTTTGTAGTTCTTGTGATTGTGCGCCACATTTCAAAATATCCTGCGCGTTTGCCGCCTTTCACTCATCCCGGTCACGACGTGGGATTGCAGAGTTGCGTTGGGTACGTGGGGGAATTATTGCTATTGTGAATATTACAAAGCCTAATGCTTTTTCAGCATTATATTCATGTAGCAGGCAGGTAATCCCGCGTTTTAAATGATGCTCGGCAAATACGCTTGAGAGGTTTGGATCCATAACTCTTCTCAACAACTCCGTGTTGCATACCAATATCAATATTCCTGCTGTTTGCTTCGATTCAGTACAAGTGAAGAACTGCGAGGTAAGTTTGCAACTGCCCAATTCAAGTTGTAAGCTGCCTTCGGCATCGTTGATGTTTTCTGTAAAATGCATGTTCTGTATGTAATTTGGTGCCATTGTGGTTAAATCAGCATGATGGATGTCTGCAATGACAGTAGCTTGTATGGTAATAATCTTCAAGTAATACCCCTCACATTTAGCTGACGGTGACTCGGATGCATTGTTGATATAAGGAAAGTGTGAGTGGTAATACTTGAAGATTACCGCTTGTATTACGGTGGCAGTTAACACATTTTTCCTGCTGTTCAGGAACAAGATAGAGAGAGAGAGAGAACAAGCCCGTCACCATGATAGCATAAATTAGAAGCAATCACTAATTATAATTATCACAACAGTTTCAATAACAAAATAGTGCTTGCTAGCAACACAGGTGAAATAGGTAGGTCCTACCGAAGTATAATTATACTGTGACTTATGAATATCAGCAAATATAAATATGCTTTCTGATTTATGTGGGGACTGCAATCAGCCTTGCAGCAATTGGCATCCAACATATAACTGCCAGATGACAAATTGGTGCTATGGTTAAGTTAAACAATGCAGTTATATTTGCCAATTTCAAGGGAAATCCTGGATGAAATGACAAATGTATGCTTAATTGGTGTCAACCAAGTTGGTACATCTATACCTGAAACTCCTGACATGCTCACACTGCACAAACCAAAAATATTTGCACCACAACTTGCAACTAGAGTACTTTTTCACCAATTGACTGTTTGATTGCCGCTAAATGACCAATGCAATCGAGGCACCCTAAAGCCCAAATAACTAACTAACTAACTGTTTGATTGCCATGTATTGGAGTAAGTTTGGGAATACCAAATGGTTTAACTAAAATAATATGTAAAACACCCTGTGTAAGATTGTTTTCTGCCCACTACCAAACAACAATTGTTGTTAATAGGAAAACTATACTAGGTGATTGAAAGTTTGAAACATCATTAATATTAAATGCTGTGAGATGTATGTTTTAGGGTATTATTGTCTTAAAAATGTGTTTTTTTTCTTCAGAATACCATGTTTATGAAGGCGGCTAAGTTGATGGGACCACTTATTTTCTGTGGAAATGAAGAAAGAAAAAAGTGAAATTATTTTTTGGGTTTTCTGGGAAAAATTTCCCAATTAAAAAAAACTAACTAACTAACCAAACCTAATCAAGCCTAACCCATTTGTTTGCTTTATGCAGGCAAATGTATGTAAAAACATGTATTGTCACCACTTTAAAGCACAATAATACCAGTTTCCGAAAAAATCACCTTTTTATACATTTTTTCTTCAAAAGTAGCTTAGGTTAGGTTAAGTTAGGTTAGACTGGGTTAGTTTTTTTTAATTTTGAGAATTTTCAAAAAATAAATTGGTTGACATTTGTCTAATTTAATTTTTTTTTAATTTTTTGTTCTCCAAAGTTAGGTTAGGCTTAAGTTCTCTCACCTGGTTCTCTCACCTGGTTGGCTCCCCATATACTCAAGCATCACTCACCCAGAGATGAGTTCCGTGCCCGATGAGGGCAGCCCGTATCTGCAGGTATGCCAGTCCCCTAGATTAAGGAAAATATTGTTATCAGATAGTCAGGGCAAGACACAGGAACTGGAAAGTGTACCTTAAGCAGAATTTGTATGCTTAGAGTAGCCACTACATTCTGCTAATATTTTGCTGTCAGTCAAGATTTCTGAAAAATAAAATATAGAGATTAAATACAGAGATTGAATACAGAGATTGAGTATAGAGATTGAATACAGAGATTGAATGTAGATATATAGAGATCTATATATTCTGAATATAGAGAAGTTAAGCTACTCGTCATGTTTGATTAGTATATTATCATGGTTAATCTATTTAATATATTCATGCAACAATGTGCAGAGATTTGAGTGCAATGCAGCTTTAAATGCACCCAGGTCCATTAAGGTTACTACATCATCAGGCAATGAGTTCCAAGTGGCACAACATCTGAGGCAAAAAAATATCTTCCTACAATCCACTGATGCATGCCTGTGAGCCAATTTCAGTGAGTGTCCACGTGTGTTCACCAATGGTGCCAGCACAAACATGTCAGGGATCTTAATGGCAGAATGACCATGAAAAATCTTCCAACATTTGATCATGTCTGCTCGAATCAATCTACCTTTCACCGAGTACAGACCTAGTTTCTGTAATCTGGCACCATAATCCAGACCTTCCATCCCCTCTATGTTTTGTGTCCACCTTCTCTGTACTGATTATAGTCGCCTCAAATCACCTATGTAACCTGTATTCCACACACACGATGCAAACTCCAAAAGAGGCCTGACATGAGTAATGTATAGGGTTTTCATAAATTCAGGAGAACGACATAAAGTAGAACTTAGTAGGTTGCTGGCCAGACTTCCAGCTTTCTGTACTATACCAGCAATGTGTTGATGGAAATGCAAGTTTGTATCTACTGTGATACCTAGGTCAGTATGCATCTCAACAAAGCTTACCTGAAATCCATCTAGGTAATAATGTGCATAAGGGCCAAGATTTTTCCAGTCATATGACCCACGGTGTGCTTTGAGAACTGCACATTTTTTGGAGTTCATTGCTAGTCCCCATGACTTGGCAGTACTAACCAGTGTATCAATGTCCTTTTGACCCTGTGAAATGCCAGCCAGCAGGTCTGTGACAGATTTGTACTTCAGTTTCATGTATATTGTTAGGTCATCTGCAAAAACCTTGAACCGGGACTGTACCATGAGGCACATAATTCACATAAACCAAGAATAACACAGGACCTAGTACAGAGCCCTGAGGTACTCCACTTAGAACATTCTTTGGTTTGCTGGAGGAGCCAGAGACAAGCAGTATCATTTCCCTCCCACAGATTAAATTTTTGATCCAGGTGAGGATTATCTCTGAAATTCCCAGAGCTCTCAGTTTTGTTAGTAGCAGCACATGATTAACAACATCAAATGCCTTTGAAAAATCAAAGAAAATTACATCCACCATATAGCCCTCATCTAGCCATGTAGAGACAGTCTCATATGTTAGCAGTAGTTGATCCTCTACAGAACGTCCCCGACGGAAGCCAAATTGTCCTTCGTCCAGCAAATGATGGACCTCCAAATATTCTGTAAGCTTTTCAACAATTACATGTTCCAGAATTTTACATGGTACAGAAGTAAGACTCACCGGGCGATAATTTAGTGGATCATGCCTTGAACCCTTTTTAAAAATGGGAATAACTTGTGAAGTTTTCCAACTATCAGGAAGACTTCCAGTAGAAAGATATGAGTTAAAAATTATGAAAAATGGTTTCACAAGCTCCTCACAGCAAGATACAATTAACTGAGGGTGGACCCCATCAGAGCCCATGCTGGAGGATCCATCAATCTGACTAAAAATTCTGAGCACCTCAGCTTCAGTAATTTCAATACTCTGCAGCACTGTTTCAGTAGATTGGTGCGGGGCTGGGTTTTCTAGCCTACCCTTACAGTATACCGAGGAAAATGCCCCTGCAAATATGTCAGCCATTTCCTGGCAGTCACTTGTTAGCCGATCAGTTGGTTTCCCTCTCAATGGCCCCAGGGATGTTCTGCCGATTTTTTGGTGTCGAATGTAAGAATGAAATTCCTTGGAAGATGGTTTGCGAATTAATGACAATTCATACTTGACCTGGGAATGAATACTAAAATGTATATACTGTCTGTTTAAATCTTGGAATGATCTCAGTGAAACATCTGCCTGTGAAGACTGTCTCCCAAATTGGTTTCTGTCCTGTTTGTACTTTATCCAAGCATCCTTTCTCCTGCTTAAAAGACTTTGAGGAGGTCTGGTTGGCCATGGAGGATGCGCCTTTGGCACAACTCTCGGTATATATAACTTTGTAAGGGCTGCTATTATTTCTAGGAACATTTTGTACATACCACTAGTGTCTAAACACTGAAACTCAAGGTTCCAGTCATATTCGGACAGACGTTCTTTAATAGCTAAGTAGTTCCCTCTGTGCCAACACCTTTTCAGTGATATGTTGCTAGATATGGCTGGTGTACTTGCCTGGAAATAATAGTCAATTAGAACAGGACAGTGCTGGCATTGGGGAAAGGGGGGCAAGATCTCTACCAGTCCAACCCTGTCTATTTCAGATGTTAAAATTAGGTCCAGCGTGTTTCCAGAATTTACAAAGGTAGGCTGGTTAATCCATTGAGTTAGGCCAAGCATATGAAAACAGTCAACAATAGATCTATCTGTGTGAGTAATACCCACTGTGTCAGCAACACCATCTGGCCAGTGCACTGATGATAAATTAAAATCTCCTAGAATAATTATCTCTACCATCACAAAAATCAGCCAACAAAGTTACAAGTGCCTGGTTCTGGCAATCAGAGTTTGAGGGAGGGCGGTAATAGCATGAACATTGGGAGTGGAGACCCTGATTGATTCAAACTTAATTCCATGTTTCACATACAAACAAACACCATGCTTAGGAATGGGACCAGTTGTATCAGTTCTCACTATCTCATAACCTGCTATGTCTACAAATGAGCTAGGAACTGTTGGCAACAACCATGTTTCATTTACTGCTAGTATGCCAATTTTTAAATCTGAGAGAAAGGCAGATGTGTACAGAACTTTGTTTTGAATAAACCAGTTAGGTTAGGTTAGGTTATGCTGCCTTTTTATTTTTTAACATTTCTTGCTATGCTATGTTACATACCACAAAGCCCCTTTTGACATTATTTTGCTCACAACCTGAAAAGTAAGCATCTGCACAGAAAATAAGTGGTCCAATCATCTTAGTCACCTTCATAAACATGGTATTCCAAATAAAAAAGAAAAAAGAAAAAAAAAACATTTTAAGACAAGTTTTCCGGTTTTAGTTCATATCTGGAATGTTTTGATTGAAGCCAAGATTGAATTGGCAGGATCTAAAGCAACACGAGATGAGGGGGCAAATTGCTGCTGTAATACTGCCTGCTGTAAAACTGCCCAGTATTGTATTGGCATGATAGATGCATCCACTTGCAACAATGCTTGTGGAAATACTGGTGCTGCTCCTAGATTTTGTCATCCTGAGCATTATTATCTTTAAAACTAGCATGTTTTCTTTTGTCCTTGTTGGAAGGTTGCATGATGGTCTGCAATTAATGTAGGCCTGCTGCTTGTTGATGACTTCAACCAGGGCTGGAAAATAGGCTATTCCTGATTTTTTTTTAACATCTAGAATTTTGTCCTCCAGAAAATTACCATCATTTTTCCCATTTGTAGGTTAAATGGTGCTGTTTGACAATTCTCCGTTGTGCGATCAAATGCTCACAATTCACTCAGAAATGCAAACTAAGAATCTGATGTCCCAAGTTTGAAGAAAAATATCCTCTCCATGTTTGATTATCCCATAATTTCCCCTGCATGTCTAGGATCACAAAGCACAAGTCAAATCCTGCTCACAACTCATTGAAAGTACAAAAGGGAATTATGGTGCCACAGAGAGAAATCAAATTCTGCTCTCCAAATTGATTGATCAAAAATTTTACTTCCCATATCCAGGATCCCAAGATATAAATCCAGCCCTGCTTGCAATGGTAGCTGTTATATTGTGATGATTTATTGCAATGATTGACTGATTCACATGATTAGATGGTGGTGGCCATTGTTGAGAAAGAATGGGTTGGAAGCTAATCATTTTTGGTAAACTTACCTTGATTTTAAAAAGGCATTTGACTTGGGTCCCCACAACAGGTGGCTAGGTAAGCTAAAGAGCTTGGGACTTGAAGGAAAACTGCTTAAGTGGATAGGTAGTTCCGTCATGGGGAGGATGCAAAGTCTGAGTAGGAGATGTCACCTCTGACTGGGCTCCAATCACTAGCTGCATCCCACAAGGTTCAGTGTTGGGCCCCACACTTTGACCTACATTTGAATGACCTCTCAAGATGGTTAAATCCAACATTAAGCTTTTTGCAAATGATGCAAAACTGTGCATCAGAATATGAAACCTGGCTCTCTGTCAAACCATTGAGGATTACTATTGAGTCTTGAGTGATTGATCAATGTTGAATTGAATTGAATTCTATACTGATATCTTTTGATACCAACTGATTCCCTTGTGGTTCTTACGGGGACGAGTGGTCTAGGGGTAAGATGCTCGTCTCACAATAAAAAGATTGTGAGTTTGAATCTCACCTGTCGCTACTCTTTGCCCGCGACCAATCGGCGTGAGAGATTGGTGACGCTATATGACTTAACGGTCGACGTGTCGTAAAACCAATAACCAACCTTGTGGTTCTTACACCCATGCCTACAGTGACCTAATATATATATATATATATATATATATATATATATATATATATATATATCCCTTAGCTTCCCATTATTCATCAGTTATGCTTATCATGGTGGCCTTTACTTTCTGTGTAGAGTAATGATAAAAACTTCAGCCAAGGATGAAAAATATGTCCATCTACAGTGAATTTCCATGTCACACTGTAAATTATTGCATGCTGGCTACATCTGTTGGTGTTTGATTGTGTAAACCTGAAGGTAAATTACACAGGGTTGTTTTTGTGCTTTGGAATCCTTGACGTGGAGATGAATTTTTGTAGGTGATCAAATATTGAGGGGTATTTTCTTCTGTAGACATGTGGCATCAGAACCTCAGCTTCCACTTTCCAGTGAATCTTGATCACTATATCACAGATCAGTTCATTGTCAAGTATCACCATTCAACCTTTGAACTAGACAAATTGAAAGACAATTTTCTGGAAGAGATATCGTCCTAGATGCCAAAAATCCAGTCACTGCCTATTTTCCCATCCTGTGTGCAATATACTAGCGTAGCATTGGTGGAAGGTGATGTGACGTGACATTGGTGGGTGACAGTGTGACATTTTGTGATGTAACTGACACTACTCATGTGACATGACATTGATGGATAGTGGTGTAATGTGACAATTTTGTGATGTAGCTGACACTACTCCAGTGTGATGTGACATTGATTGATGGCAGTGTGACATGACAATATTGTGATGTAGCTGGCACTGCTCCAGTGTGATATGACATTGGTGGACCATAACATTGGTGGTGTGACATGACAATATTGTGATGTAGCTAATGCTGCTCCAGTGTGGCATGCTAGTTGTGCATGGTTGTGTGACATGACAATATTGTGATGTAGCTGACACTGCTCCAGTGTGACGTGACATTGGTGGACCATAACATTGGTGGTGTGACATGACAATATTGTGATGTAGCTAATGCTGCTGCAGTGTGACGTGACATTGGTGGACAGCAGTGTGATGTGACAATATTGTGATGTAGCTGACACTGCTGCAGTGTGACGTGACTTGGTGGACAGCGGTGTGACGTGACGATAAGGTGATAATGTGATGTGGCTGGCATGGCTCCAGCATGATGTTGCATTAGTCATGTTGTCTTCAGCGCAGCGATGGCAGACGGCTACCACACGAATAGAGACGTCGCGGACCTATGCTCCCAAGCAAAGAATATCAGTTCCAGGCTCATCAAGAAAGATTTCGCGGTAGGTGCATTCGGATTGGAGTCCGACCTGTCAAGTTGCCTTGGTACCTGTAATATGAGATGTTTCTCCTTGAGAAACTTTGAATCTGTGAGAAGTGAATTGGAAGCAATTGGAGTAAAAATTGCAGTAAGCAAGCACCAAAAACAAGTCGGAGCAACAAAAGTTTATATGCCAGCATCGTGCACCCCGTGGCATTGGTGTTGAAGTAGATTTACTGACCATTGCAATGCCATTTTTGTTTGTTTTCGCTGCAGCTCAATATATACAGGTGTTCGGTGTATATGTTACTACGTTTCATCTGATTCCCAGATGAAACGTAGTAACATACTTGGTTGTGAGGATACTTTGTAGCAATTTTAGCATGATTTAGATATACTTGGCAAATTTGTGTTCGTTGTGAAAACGCAGTGATGTGCGTGGTCGAGTGGCCTGACCTGCCCTCGGGCGGAAGCGATGTCGGAGTCGTCAGTTTGGATACACGCATCGGTGAGGCTTTAACCGGTTAGAACTGGCTTAAATTGGCCAGAACTGTTTAAGGTCTCAGGATGTCTTGCAAGACTTAGGCATGTTATTTTTAAAGCTCTTTAAGCTAGGCCATTTTCTCTTGCTCCCCTATCTCATTACGTTTTTACTAGTCATATCCAGCCTGTATGGGCTATAGGGATAAATAGTCATGACTTGTTTTTGTTCATTTTTCGTGCTATGTCAAGCATATGTCCTAACACCTCTCGGAGCATATCCAGAGCAAGGTTTACAATCCAGCCAATGCTCAGAAACAAAAGGAATACGATGTCTCCCTTTGAGGAGCGCGGCGATAACCCCTACCCCTGATCGGTGAGGGTCCCAGCTACGTCTGTACGTGAGCCGGTGTCTCGACAGGAGCACTTCCAGTGGCTGACCGAGATCGTAGAGGAGACGCGCAACCAGCTGTGGGGTGATGCCGGCTCGCCGCGGTCGCCGCGCCCGGACACCGATACGGGCTCGTTCCTGTTGCCGCGCACGCCCAGCATGAAGCGGCGCCGACAGGAGACTGACGAGGCGCGCCTGGTCGCACTCAACGCCAGCCTGCAGAACACGAGCTGCACCGGCACGCGCAGCAGGCGGGGCGCCTCACGGGTCAGTGGCACCGGCTGGCACACGGCAGTGACCGTCAGTGTTGATGAGTGTCACTGTGGTTACTGGTGCGGTCAGGGTGTGTCGCCATGCTGCTCGGCACGTCGAACGCACCTGTATGTTGGCGTTATGTGCATCAACAAGTCACGAGGTCCCGCAGTACTCATTCAGTTGATGCTCCTTTTGCACGTACAACGGGACGGCTGGATCCGCACCGCTATCATGCTTTCTTGAGTAACGAGCGAAAAAAATGTCGTTCAAGGGCGTCAATGTCTTGTATATAGCTGCACATCTGAAAATTACACAACACTGGGAGAGCATACTTCGTATCTGTTCACCTCCCATACCCTCAAGAACGTCTTCAGAACGAAATTTGGCAACGTTTCGACTGGGTGATGGACACCCAAAAAGGCATTCGTCTGTGTCAGCGTGGTCTCGGAACAAGCGACGTCACTAGATGTAAAGTACATAACTTTCGGGATGGCCCAGATTCAATTATGCCCCTATGTCCGACTTTATTGTACTGTTGTCAGCAGCATTTGGTAGTAAACTGATCCGCATAGTTCAATGACGTACTTCATAACACAGATAGCCTTGATAAGTCGAGATCACGCGAGATAATTGAAGGAATATTGAAATGAAAACCCCCCAATTTTAGCTGCGTTTCCTCACATATTAGTGATTGTGCATGAGAAACGTGCAACTCCCACTTTTGAGTGTCATTCATTGAACGAATTTCTGTTAAGTAAGGTCATTGGCTTAAAAAGGGAGAACTCATCGTATTGTTTTCCTCGTTTATTTGTCGGCAGTACTTGGTCCAGTATCGGTTCAATACATGTGAGGTATCAGATGTCCAATTCATGGGCAGATGACAACATGGCTGTTGAATTTGCAGCTGCCACCCCACATCAGGTAGCATGGCCACCCGACCGTCCAATGGACAGCTGACCACCCGTCCTAGACCATCCGGCCTCCCGCGTGGTCAGCGTTCCGAATTCGGCTCGGGAAATCACCGGGAGGTCTCCAATTTCAAATGTCAAAGAGGATGCGCTCGGTGCTCAGCTGCACAGAACCAAAATAGCCATCGGTGGCTCTATCCGTTCGCCAGGTATGGAAGAGGAGCATCAGAACTGTGATATCCCCTCCCCCACAAACACCTTTGTTCATTTGGCAACCCCAACTCCAAATGATTGTCCTATGAAGGTCGCATAACGAAATCATCACTGAGGTCACGTCACGCGCACAGAACCGGATGCTTGCGTGGATTCACAGCTGCCAGTCGGCGTTTTGATCCACGCTCTGACTGGTTCGCTGTCGACCAGGTGGCGGCGGTGAAGATGGCGCTCGCCCAACAGAAGCAGAATGCACGGATGACGTGCAAGATGCGGCGTCCGCGCAGCTCGTGCGTGCGTGCTGAGCAGCGTCTGCTGGACGATGCGCGGCTCGGCCGTCTGGCGGCCGCCGACGACACCACCCTGACCACCACCGACGACGATGACGCCGAGGACCTGCCCCAGCGGAGGTGCGGCCGGTCGCGCCGCACGGCTCGTACCAAGCGGCCGTCGCCTGCACCGCGCCGCCCGGCCAGCCCCTACATCAGGTGGGTGTCCGTGTGACGGATAGCGCAGTGGCGGCAGGTATGACCGGGTCTTCGCTGTCTTCGGCTTACTGGGCTATTGGTGTCCCATCAATGTGATCAATAGTTCTCATTCTGATCTGGGTGGGAAGTGTTCAGGTTAATTTTATCTCAATTACGAAAGCGAATTTTCATGGGTTTATCTCTGAGGTACTTGTAATGGCCTTCCACAGGTAGTATCCAAAAAAATCGAAATAAATTGAAAATTGCACCCGAGCAGGGATAATTTTCCACTCCCATCTCTCAATGTCGCGAGCGATTTTCCAATCCGGTTCTACCGTGATGACGGCTCCTCGACGCAAAATTGTAATCAAGCTACTTTATATTACAAATATCTTAGAATTAAAAATTAATGGAACACTTCTACTACAGCCACGGATTTGTCATTTCAATGTGCTCTAGATTTCTGCTGTAAACCGCAATTCGACTTCAATATTGTTTTTTAATTTCATCTTTCCGTCGTATGATAATCGTTCTTCTGAAAGAAATTTGCCACTCTGATACACTGCACAAGCTGGAAATATAAATTTGAACCCTGCTTATGGGGAAACCAAAGGGTGCCTGAGAAAATCTATAATTTAGCATTTTCCTTGAGGCATTGTAAAACCTGGACATCTAATTAACTGAGGAGACCACCCAGTAAGAACAGGAGACACCTTGGTGGTGGGTTTTTATGTTTAAATTCTGGAGTTGAATTTCATGTTATCAGAAGTAACAACAAAATGCATTCCCAAGTGGATGTTTATTATGCAGTGTCATCACAATAAATATTCATCGTCCTTTTAGCTCACACTTCTTGTGATTTGAATGGCCAGTTGTTACCCAAAGGAACAATATGATATTTTTATGGGTGTATATTTTTGTTTGTATTGAAAAATCCAGGATCTCCGTTTTTCTAATCTTGCTGTCTCTTTTGCAGCGTCGTCGAAAATCCGCCCGTGAAGACTATGGTTCGGGCGTACGAGACTATAGTGGTCGGGCCGGGTAGCACAGCCTCCCACATCGTAGCTGTTCGGCTGGATGCGTCTCCCCAGAAACTGGACGCCACGGCTGCTGCCGCAACCATTGTGGCTTCGGTACAGTCTTCGGGAACACCTCAGAACCACCGACAGAAGCGCACAACAGTTGCCGCCGCGCCCAGCATGGCTTCGATACAGTCCCCAGAAGCACATCTCCAGAACCAACGGCGCACACGTACCAAGGCCAAGGACACGCTAACTGTGGCCACGGTACAGTCTCCAAAAACGCCGCCTCAGAACCAAAGGCAGACTCGTACCACAGCTGCTCTCGTGTCTAGCCTGGCTCCGGCACAGCTTCCAGAAGAAGAATCCAAGAAGCAAAGACAGACGCGTACCAAAGCATCCGCTGTGCCTACAGTGGTCTCTGTTCAGTCTTCAAGAACGCAGCCTCCGAACGAACGCCAGACGTCTGCCAAGGGTGCTGCTAATGGCGATAATGACGTTGAAGAAGCGGAGGTGCATTTGGTTCTGGAGAAGACACCACCACAAAGTGGGCGTGAGACACATGTGAACGCCACCGCCGCCGCCGTCGGTGCTCAGGCCGGGGAGCCGCCGGCCATTCTGACTCCTGAGAGGACTCCACCGGAGGCATGCATGACGGGAACTGCTTGTGTGTCGAGCAGTGAGGATGCGGCGCCAACGGTGCTGAATGAGAGGACGGTCTTGATGAATCGGCGCGAAACCCGTACCGTGACTGCAGCCGCCGCCGGTCAGGACGAGGAGAAACCTGCTCCAGCGAACAACCGGCGCGAGACCCGTACCATGGCGGCAACTGCCGCGGGTCAGGACGAGGATAAAGCTGCTCCAGCGAACAATAGGCGCGAGACACGTACTATGGAGGTGGCTACCGCAGGTCAGGTAAAGGAAGAGAAGGCTACTCCAGTGAACAATCGACGCCAGACACGTACCATGACTGCAGCTGCCGCAAGTTCGGACGAGGAAGGGAAGGCTGCTCCAGTGAACAATCAGCGCGAGACACGTACTATGGCGGTGGCTACCGCAAGTCAGGTCAGGGAAGAGAAGGCTGCTCCAGTGAACAATCGGCGCGAGACACGTACCATGACTGCAGCTGCCGCAAGTCCGGACGAGGAAGAGAAATCTGCTCCAGTGAACAATCGGCGCCAGACACGTACCAAGACCACAGGTGCCGAAAGTGAAGGCGAGGAAGAAAAGGCCGCTCCAGTGAATAATAGGCGCGAAACCCGCACCATTACTGCAGTCGCGGATAATCAAGACGAGAGAGCAAATTATATTCCAGCTAGCCGTCGTGAGACTCGTGCCAAGACTGCAGCTATGTCCGACGACGGTGAAGAGAAGGCGTATGTCTCCGAGCCGGAGGCTGACGTCGAGGCCTCGGAGGTGAGGTGTCCAGTGCGCCGCGTCTCGTCGGCACCCGAGGCCGACTCCATGCGCCGTTTGACCCGCAACCGCGCCGCGGCTGACGATGAGGGACACGAGTCGACTTACGGACCGGCCCGCACGCGGGCGGCCGCTGCCGGCTCGTGCATGACGGACACAGCCACCAAACCGGCCAGATTCAAGGCTGCCAAGGCCACTCCACGGGTGGGTACTCGGTCTGGGTGGTTGGCCAGAGTTGGTCATTATCAATCATCAGTCATTTAACCCTCTCCGTCTCTCCGGTCATATCCTCACACCCCGTCTCGGGGGGGGTGATACAACCCCCCTCTAATCTCCAAAGTAAGCGTCGCACGAAAACGAAAGAGGTGTCATCGGAAAATGCTCGACGAGTAGGGTCAGAAACCACCAACAAAATGTTATCCCCCCCCCCCAAAGGACGTCACTAGGTGGCCATGGTTTTCACTACTTTCATCATGTGGGGCTCTGGGGAGTTCATTTTTGGGGGAGATTTGGAAAAACCCAAATTATTTGGATTCAGAAAATTAAGGCGAAATCGACCATTGCCCTAACATTTTTGCCCACCCAAAAATCTTCTCTTTTTTGTTGAAATGTCAAGTGAGTTTTCAATTTTCTTTCATTTGTATTTTTATAATGGGTAGAGTGGACCGAAAAACGTTTGAGTCAACTTGCTCTCATAACAAATGTTTAATTCAAATGCAAAATTAATAAGTAATCAAAAGCGGAAAAAATCCTCTGGTGCGTTTTGTTTCGTCCCTAAAGATAAGCAAACGCTGAAAGTTTCATTAAAATATCTTTATCTGTTAAAGCGTGACGACTGGTTGAACTTTTCTGGAGGTGGCCTCACTTGACCTTGACTAACTCGTTGATCCTAGATGACCTGACCTCAAAATTTTGACACAACATGCCAAATTGATGTGGGAAAAAGTATGCCAAATTTCGGCGCGCGGCAGCGCGCCGTTCTTTCACTATCCGCCGACAACCTTAGGGGGGCGCATATCAACCCCCGCCCCCGAGACGGCGCGGGTTAAGGACATGTTCCTTTGCTATCTTGCAATGAGCTGTTACGCCAGAGGTGCCGCCAGTGTATGTTGAACCATCTCCTTCACCCTTATCTAACATTCGCTTACACTGCCCTGCATGCCGGCTCCTGGGTCAGCCATTTCTACAAGTTGAGCAGTGCTCTAGTGCAGCAGCCACCACCATCCTGTTTCTGGCATCCCACCACCAGCCGACCCCATCTGTGCCGCCGCCTCTCCAGCTGGCTCCCCTGGATAGCCACATCTCCTGCAAGCACCACTTGACCACCTGACACCTTAACTCGTCTGGGTGGCCACCTCGCCCCTGTCCCCACCTGGATGATCACTTCTTCAGCCGGCTCCACCTAGAATGTGCACCTCTCCGCCGGCTCCACTCGGTACCGTCCTTGACGCGCCAGTGTTCCAAATATTCCGGATTTGGGTGGAAAATTCCACCAAATTTT